>VYZX01013360.1:863861-882637 GCA_013401335.1 Brachypteracias leptosomus
CTGGTAACGGGAGAGCTCGTCCCGCCGGCGGCTCTACACGGCTTCTGGTCAGTCTGCAGGAGGGCGGAGGGGTCTCCGAGGCGTCAGCCCCCGGCTGGGATGGTGCGTTGGTCGCTGCTTGGGGATGGTGGCTGTGCCTGTAGAGCAGGAGGCTTAGAATTGATGCGATAAAGACAGGCCAGGTCGGTTGGTACGTGAGTTAATGGTATTCATAGAATCACGGACTGGTTTGGGTTGGAAGGGGCCTTCAAAGGTCATCGAATCCAACCTCAGGGACATCTGCAACTAGAGCAGGCTGCTCAGAGCCCCATCAAGCCTTGAATGTCTCCAGGGATGGGGCCTCTACCACCTCTCTGGGCAGCCTGTTCCAGTGATCAACCACCGTCAGAGAACTTCCTCTTAATGTCTAGTCTCAGTCTATCTTTCTCTAAGCCCATCACCCCTCGTCCTGTCTCTACAAGCCCTTGTATAAAGTCCCTTCCCAGCTTTTTTGTAGCCTCCTTCCCATGCTGGAAGGCCACCAGAAGGTCTCCCCTGAGCATTCTCCACACTGAACAACCCAAACTCATCCTGGCTTTGTGGGAGAAGTGCTCCAGCCCCTGGATCATTTTTGAGGCCCTCAATTCACTCAGAGATGAGTGGAATACAATTATAGAATTGTTTAGGTTGGAAAAACCCTCTTAAGATTGTTTGGTATTTCGTTGGCTGGGCTCACTGAGATGAAAGTACTACATTCCCTGCTCTGAATGCTCCTGGCACTGTAAATAAAGGAATCGGTTATTTCCAAGGTCCATAAAAGCAATTTTAAAGTAATGAATCATTCCAGGAAGTTCAGCCCTACCCCCAGCCCTTCCCATCCATTGTCATAATTTCTTTCCTGATGAACCAGCTCCAGCTTGTTTAACTCCTGCCCTTCCAAATAGATCTTCTCATGGGAACAAACATCAACGTAACTGGAAGAATTCATACAAAACTCTGGGATTTCCAGCACTGTTTTTTTAATACTCAGTTAAACCACCCAGCATTTTGTTACAGGGTGCTGCCTGGTGACTCCCAAAGAATCACAGAATCACTTAGGTTAGAAAAGACCTTTAAGATCATGGAGTCCAACCATTCCCCTGGGGCAACTTGAGGCCGTTTCTTCTTGTCCTATCAGTTGTTCCTTAGAAGAGACAGAAAAAAAGGGGAATGAAAGAACAATTGAAAAAAAAACAAGGTCAAAATCCTCAGTGAAGAGCCAGTGCCTGAAGTTTCTTGAATCACATGATTATTTACCTAACATAGTATTTGGCCCTTAACTAATTAAAGTTCAGTGGAACTACTTCTAGAAGCTTCTTTCAAACAGGGCAGGGTTTGAAACTCAAACTTGGTGTTTGAAAGTGAAACGAGCCACAGCCCAAAACGTTAATGACCAAGGGGGAAATGGACATTTCTTTCCTAATCTCCTCCCCAGGAGCTGCTGCTAGGATGAGATAGACATCACTCTGACAAAGTGGTGACTGCTCCCTGTTCACCTCAAGTACTGCTGGGCAGCCAGGATTTTTGTCTGTAATATTTGTATTTACTTTGCAAACTCTGGACTAAAGGGAAAAGGAAAAAATAGGTGTAAAAGTGCCTTTTTTTTATTTTTGTATGCCTCGTGTCTGCGTCAAATACAGTCCCAGTATTTGGGACCCACGTCCCTGCAGGGCCAGCAGCAGCTGCTTTGCTCGGCCCCTTTCATCCCGGCTGCCGAGTTCCGCCGGAGCAGATCCCCTCGGGAGACCCCCGGGGCGCTGGGGAGACCGAGCGAGGGCCTCTGACCGTCCCCGCTCCCCTCCCGAGGCACCATTTCCGAGGCTCCGCCGGCCGGGAAATGGCGGCGGCCGTTACCGAGGGCTGAGGCGGGAACCCGCCGTGCAGCCCCGGAGGCCCCGCCCGCTCGGGGGGGCGGTGCCGGCCCCGGCCCCCGGTTCCAGCTCCGGCGAGGGATGGCGGAGACGCGGAGGGCGCGGGCGGGAGATCCCCGGGCCGGTTTCAGGAGGCCGGCGGCGGAGCAGGGCCCGGTGGTGCCGCAGGGGCTGATCCGGGCGGCTCGGAAGAGCGGGCAGCTGAACCTGGCGGGCCGCGGGCTGAGCGAGGGTGAGCGCGGAGAGACGGACCCGGCCCCAGCCCCGGCCCCGGGGGAGCTGCCGGTTACACCCCCGGTCCCCCCGCCGAGGGCCTGGGTGGGAACCGGGGGGGCGGCAGCTCTTGTGCTGAGTCCTCGGCTCCCCCGGAACCGTAGGGGGCTTAACGGGGAACGGGTTGTTGGAGCCGGGCCAGAGGAGGCCCCAGCAATGGTGGGAGGGCTGGAAGCCTCTGCTGGGAGGCCAGGCTGGGAGAGTTGGGTTTGGTCAGCCTGGAGAAGAGAAGGCTCCAGGGAGACCTTCTGGTGGCCTTGCAGGACTTCAAGGGGCCTGTCAGAAAGATGGGGGGGACTTTTGAGTAGAGCCTGTTGGGACAGGACAAGGGGGAGATGGTTTGAAACTAAAAAAGAGAGATTTAAGACTGGAGAGAAGGAAGAGATTTTGGACACTGAGGGTGGTGAGAGCTTGTCCCAGGTTGCCCAGAGAGGTGGTGGCTGCCCCATCCCTGGAACCATTGCAGGGGAGGTTGGCCGGGGCTCTGAGCAACCTGAGATAGTTGCAGATGTCCCTGCTCCCTGCAGGGGGATGGACTAGATAAGCTTGAAAGGTCCCACCCAAACCATTCTGTCGTTCCACGGTCTTGGTGCTCCTCCTGTGCCTGGGCTCTATGCTTGGCAGTGCCATCCAGGCAGGGCAGGAAAAATTCAGAGGGAGCAGGAACAATGAATGTTTCCTGCCATCTGTTTGCAGATCAAGCTATTCTGGGCCATTGCTGGCAGGTTTCCCTCAGCTTCTTGGTGTCAGCTCTGGGAAAATGTCTCTAGAAATACAATTCACTATATATATGGGATGTCTGTTATGACAGTGGAGGTTTGAGTGTTGATACCTGTGTGCTTGCAGTGCCTCAGCACGTGTGGAGAATAAATTTGGACACTCCAGAGGAAGCTCATCAGAACCTGTCCTTTGGAGCTGCCGACCGCTGGTGGGAGCAGACAGACCTGACCAAGCTGATTCTTGCCTCCAACAAGCTGCAGTGTCTCTCAGAAGATGTCCAGCTGCTGCCTGCACTCACTGTTCTGGACGTGAGTACAACCATCCCCTTGTGGCACCACTGGGCTCTTCCTGGAGGAGGTGGAAAACAGGGTCTTTGTGTTCCCTACAGTGATGGATGTGTCAAAGCTGCTCTGGTGTCTTCTTGGGATAAAGAGTAGATTGTTACCAATCTGATCATACACCAGTTTATTCACTGGTAGTGGGTACTGTGCTGTAGAAACATCTAGGAGGTTTTATTGTGGATGTTTGTTCTGAAATTAGTAACTTTTCTCAACCCTTTCTTTTCCAGGTGCACGATAATCAACTGACATCACTTCCTTCTGCTTTAGGACAGTTAGAAAATCTCCAGAAACTTGATGTCAGGTAAAAAAATGGAACATGATAAGTACTGGGGTGACTTCCACGGTGTAAGAGGTTGCAGTGTATCAGTTCTCTTTGGAAAATCTCAGGGTTTTAACTGGACATTATTAGTATATTGAGAATCTTAAGTTTTGGGTCAAAACTGGTGATCTTGGATTTGTTAACATTATTTATGCTGAAAGTCAGATTCTTGCTTGAAGGGTGAAAATGGTGATATTTTGAATAATCTCACAAGAGCCATATCTACATACTCAGGCAGTTTTAAGTATAAAAATACCTTTTGTGACAAATACTACACATTGGAAATAATTGTATAGAATCCAGCAGGATTACTGTAAATTCAGATTCCACTGTAGAGGGGTGTAGCCATTGCAGGATTTATTTGAGGTGTTGACATCCTGAGCAGCAAGCACGAGCATGTGGTGCAGTGTGGGGGTGTTCTGCATTGGCTTGGAGAGCCTCACGTGTGACAGCAGTGATTTAAAACAACCCATTAATTGTTTTTTTCCCCCCTCTCTGTTCTGTTTTAACCCCAGCCACAACAAACTGGAGAGGATCCCAGAGGAGCTGTTGCAGTTGTCACGTTTGAAGAGCCTCCTGCTCCAGCACAACGAGCTGAGCCACCTGCCCGAGGGGTTTGGACAGCTTGTCACTTTGGAGGAATTAGTAAATCACAGCTTTTTGAAAACTCTTTACTTGTGCAGAAAGATTTATCCCTGTTTTCCTGCTGCTGATAACCCCCCAGCTTAGATGGCAGAACTTTGTGACCATGACTTCTGTAGGTTCTCAGTTATTAATTACATGGTGGGTCAGGTTGTTTGGTTGTTTGCTTGAAACCAAGTTTTGCTCTTGGTTTCCAAAATACTTTAAGAAAATGCAAATCCCTTGGGATCCATCAGTCATGGGAGACTTGTTCCCTCTACTCACATTTCTAGCAGGGAGATCCTGATGTTGCCAGCCATCTAATTTTAATGTTCTGCCCATAATTAACTTTGCAGGAGTGATACTCGGGGGATATTTTAAACAGCTCTATTTCTAACCTCCTTCTCTCCTTTTTTTTTTTGTGTTAATCTTCAGGATCTCTCCAACAACCGCCTCACAGACATTCCAACAAGTTTTGCTTTGCTGGTTAACTTAGTGCGGCTCAATTTGGCTTCTAATCAACTCAAGGACCTGCCAGGAGATATCAGTGCGATGAGAAGTAAATGAGTTTCCTCAGGTTATCACCTCCCTCAGAGCCAGCTCTGTGCTTATGGCCAGAAATCCAGGGCACAGTATTCAGGATTTAAAAAAGAATGTGTTCTCAAGAATAGTTCAGAATTATTAAAAAAAAAAATCAGCTACAGCTACTAAATATCAAACTTGAGTCCTCTTATGGTTCATATTTCTTGGTAAAGGGGACATGGGATGATCAGAAGACCATGAGGATGAATATTCCTCTGCTCAAGGCTGCAAGAAGCAGTTGGACAGTTTCATTTTACTGCACATTTTGAGTGGCAAACAAAGCACAAGTGAGAGAGAGTTTAAATTATTGGAGAGGGGAAAAATTTATCAATTAGCAAGTGCTGAAGTTGGCTTCTAACATCAAGGTGGTTGGTGTGAAGTGCATGTTCCAGCAGCTGTGGCAGATCCCCAGGAGCTGGGTAGGCTGCAGACTTTTCTGAGGTGATCTGTGGTGTTAGACCCTTTCTTGGCAAGAGCTGGTACCTGGCGGGGTCACTGAAAGCATCTGGAATGTTCTGTGCAGGAGAAAGGAAGAGCAGATGCTCTTCATTCTCAGAAATACTGATGCTAACTGATTTGCTTCCCCTCCCAAATTCTGCTTGGCAAAACGTTGTGTTTATTTTAAACCCCAGGATATTTGTGCTTCTGTAGAAAATTATTTCTGTTTTCTCTGGAAAATGATTTTAATTTTCTCTTCTTTTTGTGTTTCTCACTGCACACTTTCTTCTGCAGGCTTGAGGCAACTGGATTGTACTAAAAACTTCCTGGAAACGGTACCTTCTAAATTAGCAACCATGGCATCCTTGGAGCAGCTTTATCTGAGGAAAAACAAGTTACGTTCCTTACCTGAGTTTCCCTCCTGCAAATTACTGAAGGTGAGGTTTGCAGAGCTGCCTGTACCCTAAATTTGCTGTAGATTTGTAAATGAATGACTTTATAAACACAAGATTTTGTGCTGTGCTCAAAAGCTTGTAATTCTGTGTGTAGATCTGTTGAGTAGCTCTGAAGTCAGCAGTGAAAATCTGAAGTTATTTCAGCATTTTCTGACAAGATTTGGGTTGCTGTGTGTGGTTCAGTGTCTCGCTGTGTCCAGCACCATGTGCACACTCTTTTCAGCCTAAAGAGCCACTCATTTGTTCCATTCTACATAAACATTTCCAGCAGGGAGGTGGAGAGCAACCCTCTCAGCTTCCCCTGACTTGGGATGTAAGAAACTTCCCGAGGAAAGAAGGTGTTGGCAAAGGTGGAGCAAATTTATTCCTAGCTTGGAAGTGGAGCTCAAAGCTGAGGGTTCTGTGATGGTTTCAAAAGAGCTTGGCTCAGACTTGTGTCTCTGGATCTTTGGAGGCTTTGATGCTTCATACAGGGAATTGAGATCAGTGTTTTCTCCACATCATAATTTAGAAGATTAGTAAATTATAAAGGAATTTTACTAGGGTAACATAATTGATCTTTGTTTCTGCAGGAATTACATGCTGGTGAAAATCAGATTGAAATATTAAACGCAGAGAACCTGAAGCACCTGAATTCCCTCTCTGTGCTGGAACTGAGGGACAACAAGATTAAATCAGTTCCTGATGAAATTACCCTGCTCCAGAAGCTGGAGAGACTGGACCTGGCCAACAATGATATCAGTAGGTAATAGTGAAAGCTGTGTTGTGTCTGTGGTGGGGCAAAGCTCATGGCATTTAATGACAACTAGTTCTGGAGCTGATGTTTTTCCCTCTAAAATGTCATTTAAAAGGGCTCTATCATAAACTGAAGGAGCCTTTTCTATATCCTGTAACTGCTATGATCAAACTGTGCCTTTAAGATGTACATGTAGATGTTCTGTATCTTTCTCTTTGACCCTGAGCTCCAGAACACCAAACCCTCACAAATTCCTTAGAAATTGTTTGGGAGCTGCTTTAAAATGAGTTGTTTCTGTTTGCAGGTTGCCCTACACATTGGGGAACCTTCCTCAGTTGAAATTCCTGGCACTAGAGGGAAATCCTTTGAGAACCATTCGAAGAGACCTTCTCCAGGTGAGCACCAGGGGTAGCAGTTGAAGTTTGGGTGTGTGGCATTCAGACATTACACACATTGTTGTGCAGCCAGAACATGAAAAAAAATAGAATTAGATTGCTCTTTTCATTTCCTACTTGCTTAAGGATTGAGGGTTTGGTTTCCCAAAAGGACCAAGCTGTTAAAAATCCATGCAAATGATGCAGTCTGCAGTGATTTTTTCCCCAGAATTTATAAATCTGGACATAAAAAGTTACCTAAACACTGATCAATCAGCTCCCTTAACAAATTTTAAGTCTCTTCTCCACGTGCTAGACCCTTTTTAAAGAGAAGATTGAGTTCATCAAAACTCTTCTCCTTGCTCTGGCAACTGCTTAACAGCTTTAGACCTAAAGCTACAAATGTGGAGCCTGAAGTGGTGAGACAGGATTGGAAATAACATTGTGAATGTGCATGTTCCTAAAGCAGCTGCACAGAGGGATTTTCTGCGGGGAGCATTAGGTGGATTTTATTGTCAGCAGGGCTGGGGCTCCAACAGGGTGACTGGAATTGTCATTTCTCATGGCAAAGCAGCTGCAAACACTGGCTGCCAAGTGACAGACACTGGCTGGCAAATGCTTAGTGACCTCTTTTTTTAACTTATTTTTTTAAAGAAAGGCACCCAGGAACTTCTGAAGTATCTAAGAAGTAAAATCCAAGGTAAGTTGCTCTATTTCATTGCATTTTAAAGAGACTCTTTCTGAGGAATTAAAAGAATTGAGCAGGGTAGTGTTTAAATCCAGGTTCCAGTTCTACATCACATTTCTCTAACCAAAAAAATCATACAATCATATAAATTGTTTAGGTTGGAAAAGGACTTTAAGGTCCTGGAGTCCAACCACTGAATTTAAAAAAGTAGTTGCTGGCTGGTTCTGCACTTTCTGTCACTTTCCGGGTTGATTCCTGGGCTTCTAATTCTTCTAATATTTTGGTATTTGTGTTGTTTTTTTCATTTCTTCTGTGTTTTCCAAACAAAATAGTATTTTTTACTGTCTAGTAAACAGGCAGGCAGAGTCTGTAACTCACATACTGGGAAGATGAAACCCTTTCCAAACGGCTTCAGGTGTGAATTGTCAGTGAAATGGGTTTTCTCTGGTTTGCCAGAGGATGGCAGCAGAGATTAGGGGAACTCTGGTGTATGAAACAGCTTCAGAATGTCCAGTTCCATGAAACCAGGCATAGAATTAACTTGACAAAAGCTGGATTGTATCCTAGAGCACATACTCAGCTTATCTGGGGAACTATAACAGATGATATCATTGCAGATAATAAAATTAGCTGATGTTTTTCCTGTACAGCAGTGCCTGGATTTTATTCTACCTGTTGCAGCTAAACCAGTAGCAGTCCTATTTCTGTGGAGGTTTAAACTGGGAAAAGGCCTCCTTTTTTATTATTGTTTTTTAAAGCTTGTTTTTGACCCTTTGGACCTTTATGATGAAAGGAGAACCAGCTGCACTTAGGCCCAGTTGTTCCTAGGCTTTTATTCTTGAAAGCTGCTGAGCTCCCTTAGGGTTTTGTTCAAGTTGGTTTGGTGGAAATTGGATTTATTGTTAACTTCTGGCTAAACTTCACCCTCCTTAGGCCTGTGTGAATCCTTGGGGTGTGACTCCACATCCCAGATGTGCAGAGCAATGTTTTTAATCTGCATTTCCGTACAATGCTTTTAATCTGTGTTTTTTAACAATGCTTTTAATCTGCATTTCTTAATGGTTTTAATCTGTGTTTCTCAACAATGCTTCCACTCTGTGTTTCTTAAACATCCCGAGTAGCCTTGCCCAGTGGATTGCAACCCAAAGGAACCCCACAGAGGAGGGTGTGATGAGGGTTTCTAGATATTAATGCTGGAACTACAGCTGTGATTTGCTGCTCTGGGTCAGCACTTCCAGCCCAAATTCCCTGTTTTCCTTGTTTCTCACTGCCCAGTGCAGCAGCTGGAGGAACATCTCCAGTGCTTCCTGACCTAGTTTTTCCAAATCCAAGTCAAACCCTCTCCCTCCAGCCCCCCCTGAAGAAAAAAAAAGGACAACCAACCAACGCAGCAACCCAAGATTACAAACCAACATAACCTGGATCAGATTATATTGAATTGGGCCAGAATACAGGAAGATTTACAAAGGGTGGTGACGGGTGCCTGGGGACACTGAAGCTCCACATCTGGGGCACTCTGAGCTCCACATCTGTCCCTCCTGTGACAGTGTCTGCTCCCTGTCCCTAGATGATGTACCTAACCCCAATGAGGAGCCTCCTGTGACTGCCATGACTCTGCCCAGTGAGGCAAAGATTAACATGCACGCCATAACAACACTCAAATTGCTGGACTATAGGTATGTGATTGCAAATATTACTCACTTCTAAACTTGTAACAACACTTGCCTCCTTTTTGCCTTTTTTTTTTGTTGTTCCCCCTTCATATCTATTCACTTTAATTGGGGTGCTCAGGTGTGAATTGCAGTTTTTAAAGAATTATCAACCTGCCCTGTTTAGAGATGTCCCTGCTGCTTGTAGGGGGGTTGGACTGGATGGAAACCTCTTGTTGATAAGTAGGAGATGCTGAACTGGTGTTGCTCAGCCAGACCCTTCCCTTTGTGCAGTGAGAAGCAGGCAGCTGTGGTTCCTGACGAGATGTTCTCTGCTGTCCAAGGCCACCCTGTCACCACTGTCAACTTCAGCAAGAACCAGCTGAAGGAAGTTCCTCCAAGGTACTTTGGTAAAGGTCGTTCTCTGCTGCTTTCTGTTCTCTTTGTGGTTTTCCCATTTACACCCCGTGCTCTGCTCATGTTTCTGTGCACACAAACACAACTGGAAGGGCAGGGAGAGGCTGAATTACATCTTGGGTTCTAGTAGGAGCAGGTGGGTCCATCAGTGAACATGAAGCTGGCAGGAAAACAAAGGCACTGACTTGATTACACATTGTTTTCCATCTTTCTTTGCTGAGCATTGTTGGGATGAGTGAGGGGAGGCTGATGTGACTTCTAATCATGAAGTGCTGGACACAGCAGGGGATTGTTCTCTCCACAAAGCCTCCTCTTCACTCTGTGGAGATAATCCCTGGGGATTCACTGCTTTGTTGGCTGGTAATTTTGAACTTTAGCTGAGATTCTATTTAAATTGATGAGTAATTGTTTGTGGGGTTTTTTTAAGGAAGGCTGAAAAATTTCCATGCCTCTCATCTTTATGGGTCTTGTGTCCCATCACATGTGACATTATTGCACTTGTTACATCATCAAGGGAAAACTTCCCTTGACCAGAATGCAAATAAAAGTTCTTTCTGTGTAAGGAGGGAGGTTAGAGCATCTCTGGCAGCCCAAGGAAGCCATGAAAGCTGATTTTTGAGGACACCACACTTGTGGGGGTGACTTATTTCTATTCTTGGACCCAAGTGTGCTGAACATTGATCCTAGGGCTCGAAGAGCTGTGATTTTTCTCACAGGAAAAATCTTTTTCCAGTATAATTTCTAGAAAATCAGTGTAGTGAGGCAGTGCCTGAGCTCCTCCTGCTTTTTCACAGAGCCTTTTAGGTTGGAAAGGACTTCTAGGGTCATTAAGTCCAACCTTTCACCACGCTAGAGGAGGTTGTGTTCCAGGGGGAGGGAGGTGTAGGAATTCTGATCAGAGAGATGAGTGTTTTCTCATTTGATTACCTTTTGTTTTTAGGGCTAAACCAGGAATTCTGTTACAGGGATTCAATAACTATCTCTCTGAGCTGTTAAACATCTTAGACCAAAGCATCTGAAGATAAAAAGAAAGAAAAAAGTTCTTTAACATGAGGGGGATAGATCAGTGGAATGGGCTGCCCAGAGAGGGGGTGGAGGCCCCATCCCTGGGGTCCTTCAAGGTCAGGCTTGATGGGGCTCTGAGCAGCCTGCCCTAGGTAGAGATGTCCCTGCTGGTGTAGGGAGGTTGGACAAGGTGACCTCTAGAGGTCCCTTCCAGCCTCAAACATTCTCTGGTTCTATAATTAAGACTCCAGGTCAGGCAGCTTGTTGGGGTAAAGTTTCTTTACCTTCACAAAATTGCTTCTGAGATGTGCAGAAACATGAGGGTGTCTTTGATTGTAGAATAAAGGGGTTTTTTCAGTAATTAGTAGAATGGAAAGATGAGCTTACATAATAAAAGCATGTTCCTCTTGGGTTCCAGGATTGTGGAGCTGAAGGACTCAGTTTGTGATGTCAGCCTCGCCTTCAACAAGATCTCATCCCTCTCCTCAGAGCTCTGCCTGCTCCACAGGCTGACACATTTGGATATCAGGTTGGTGACGTGTCTTGGGCTTCCTTTCTCAGGAACTTCTTCTGAGAGCAGCCATCTGTGACAGTCCTGAAATAATCCTTCAGTCCCCAAAATGCCTCCCTGGCAGCGTGGCTGAAATAGCTGCTGGCCTAGATTGAGGCATCTTTACAGAAAAACAGAGCCCAAGAGGACAAGCTCAGGGCTTATAAAGGTTCTCAGAGATGTTGCTATTTAAAAACACCCCCCTGGCACCCCATAAAAAAACCCCACACTGGGAAGCAGCTGATGAAGGTCCAGCTCTTGTGCTGCCTGAAGCTGAAGGTGTCTGGGGGTGGTTTATTTGCAGTAGGTGGGCACTTAATGTCACTTGACCTTCTCTGACTCCTGAAAAATGCTCAAAAGCCTCAGTGATGATTGTTCCATGTCTTTGATACACAGAAATAACTCCCTGACAGCTTTACCTGAGGAAATGGCAGCCCTGGCACGACTGCAGATAATTAATCTTTCTTTTAATAGGTGAGCAGCTATTTAGATTTATTTTTTATATACAGTAATAAGAGCTGAATTCAACGTGATTTTTCCTGTGGTGTAAGAATGAGGAGACACCTCAAGTAGCCATGAGCTTCAAACTGAGGAAGGGACTCCTTGGGTGGTGTAGTTCTGGAACTTTCTGCCACAGCAGCTTTGGAGAGAGGTGGGGTCTGGTTAGAAAGGGGATTAAAGAATCTTGTGAACATCACCATGCATTGTTTGGCTCTTCCACTGTGTGTGAGGGAAAGCAGTGGATGTCTTCTCCTGCCAGAGCAGCACGTTGAGATGTTCACCTTAGAAACTACAGAACTCTCTGACTCTAAAGGCTGCTGATGTTTTGAATGCTCCATTTCTGACTTTCACCAGTTTGCCTTTTTTTTTTCCTCTTGAAGATTTAAAGTGTTTCCAAACGTCCTTTATCACCTCCTGGCTCTGGAGACCATCCTGCTCAGCAACAACCAGGTGGGGTCCATAGACCCTCTGCAGCTGAAGAAGATGGACAAGCTTGGAACACTGGACCTGCAGAACAACGACCTCCTGCAGGTGCCACCAGAACTTGGAAACTGTGAAAACCTGAGGTGGGTGTGTGAGGGGTGACCTGGTTTGTAGGAATAGGTTCTGACTGGGTCCTTCAGGGCATGTTTTGGCAGAGGAGAAGGTAGGAATGGGCAGGCTGGGGTTTGAAGGTCTCCATGCACAGTAAGGGTCTCTCCTCCCCTCTGTAAAACACGGGAATTTCCTCCCTATTTTCCCAGTATTGTAGAGAATTGATGATTTTTAAGGAAAAGGGCAGGGTGTGAAGAGCTGGTGTTAGTGCCTTAGTCAGCTGCTGTGTCTGTGTGTGCAGAGGAAGCTGCTGGTGCCCAAACCTGACCCCAGGATTCGAGGTGCAGCCTCCCCAGTGCCCAGTCCAGGGGGACAACCCCTGCCCTGCTCTGCTGGCTGCTCTCCTCACACCACACACCTCTCAGAGGACAGGCTTGTCTATCTTGAAGACAACCCATCACTGCTCCTTGTGTTTTCCTTGTGAAGGACACTCAGACCCACAAAACCCTGTGATTCTGTATGAATTAAGTCTGGGTGTCTCTAAAGAAGATAAGTCCCTGTGAACGAGGGACGCAGAAATTCTTCCAGTAGAAAAACAATTAGAATTTCACAAGATCCAAAGTTCCACCTGTGACTGGTGGTGACTGGGACCCTCTCTGTGTTCCAGGACCCTGCTGCTGGAGGGAAACCCCTTCCGCACGCCCCGTGCTGCCATCTTGGCCAAGGGGACAGCTGCAGTGCTGGAGTACCTGAGGAGCAGGATTCCCACCTGACCATTCCTGCAGCCGTGGAGGACTCAGGAACCAAAGGACAGCCCAAGTAGGGTTCACTGCCTCCTTCCTCCTCCTCCTCCTCCTCCATGGTTAGCCTGGCCTGTGCCATGGGGCGTTTCTCAAGCTGTTTGTGTTGGCATGTCATGGAAGAACTCACCCATGAAACCTCATCCCTTGGAGGCCACACGTTCCCAGGGGGCATCTGAAGACCCCACACTCTGGTTACACTTTTTGTAAGAAAGAAGCTGCCTTCTGTAATCACAACAATGGTTTTTCTACACTTAATTAAGGTAATTTTTAAAAATAATTGTCAACATCTGAGCAAAAGGCAGAAGTAAACACGTGGATGTTCATGGGCCTGGTTTATGGTCTCCTCTAAGATGTTTGGTCCCCTCCCTGGGCTGTGGTGAAATGCCTGAACCCCTCGTGGTGGTGAGGACGTGGTTATGAGATGTGCATGTCTCAAGGAAGGGTGAATCATGGTTGATGGTGGTGGATGCCCTCAAACAATAAATGTTCCTGTTGGGTGTATGGGTTTGGTTTTTTAAGCACGCTCTATAATTAAGTTTTCCAGCCAGGATTATTTAGACACTTCTCATTTTTTATTTAAGCACACTGGGGTGTCCTGGAGATGACAAGTCACACACCTGGAGTGCTGCAATGGATGGTTCTTCAGAGCAACAGTGAGTCTATCAGAATTCTAGGATTGCTTTGGTTGGAAGAGACCTTGCAGGTCACGGAGTCCAGCTTAACCCAGAACTGCCAGGGCACCACTAACCCATGGCCCTCAGCATCTCAGCAGGGTTGGTGCTGTCAGTGGTGGAGTCCCCATCCCTGGAAGAGTTTCCAAGCCGTGGAGATGTGGTGCTGAGGGCCATGGTGGGCTCTATGGACTGGATGATCTTAAAGGTCTCTTCCACCCAAAACAATTGCATGTAGTGAAGGTTTCTGGAGATGTAGGATCAGTGAGTGGTCCAGAACTGGTCCAGATTGAGGTGGAAGGATGGTGAGCAACCACCTTGGTGCCTCTAACTTACCCACCAGCCTCCTTAGCCCCCTCCCCTCAGTAAAAGATGACAGAACTAAATTACAATAAGGTGACATTTTTATTATTTATACAATAAAGAGACTTCTTCATCTTATCCAAAACACTTTTTTTTTTTGGAAATACTGAAAAAATGGGGCAGAGCAGAGCCGAAAATGGCTCTGCCCCCCCCTGCACAGCATCGTTTTGTTCATCCCTGGAGTTGTTTCTATGTACAGAAGCATCTGCAGAAAAAAAACCACCACACACCTCACGGGGCAGTGCCAGACACAAACCAGAGGGGAAGGAAACAACCTGCACCCATAGAATGATTCCACTCCAGCAATAGATTCTTTTTTCCTTTTTTAAAATAGAATTTTTAAAGTACTTTTCTTTTTTTTTGCACATAAAATGAAGCAGCTTTCAAGTTCCCTTAAGTTCTTTATACTGCAAAAAAAAAAAATAACCCATGAAGTACATTCACATCTTTTTTTTTTTTGTTGGTTTTTCTTTTTTTTTATATTAACATCTATGTTAATAAAGTAGGAAATATTTTCCTCATTCAGCTTTATTTACAGTCATGGAAAGGGGAAAGTACCAGTTATCTGTCATAGAGCAATTCTTGGAACACATTAAAAAAAAAAAAAAATGACCTTTTTTTTATTTCTTTCTTTATTTCTGTATAGAATTGAAGCTCAAAATCACGATTATCTCAAAATATTAATTACAATACAGCCATCTCCATCATAATTAAACATGTCTCCTTAGAAAATGGTAAAATCTCTAGGAAAGGAAAAGCTGCTGGGCTGGGGGTACAGTACTCACGAGTAGAAAACCCAGCTGGGGAGGGGGAGAAGTTGGCTCTGGGGGGCCCAGGCCACCCCACCCATGGCACAGGAGGTCCCACTGCCAGCCAGGAAGCCTCCAGTGCCCCCAGGCTGGGGTGGGGTGGGTGGTGCTGCAGAAAAACACCTTGAGAAGGGCCCTGGGAAGTCCAACGACCTCGTTGCCTTCCAGACCCCTCTGGAATGGGCTGGGGAGAGGATTGGCAAGAGCAAAAAAAAAGCTTTTTTTTTGTTTTAAATTCTTTTTAAAATGGTTTAAACAAAAACAGCATCTTTCCAATTGGCTTCTCCATGAATGCTGATGTTGGCCTGGCCCTTGGTGGCCACCACATGGGCCCAAGCTGGAGGGGTTTCAATCCAAACCAAATCAATCCAATCCAAACCAAACCAAATCAATCCAATCCAAACCAAACCAATCCAATCCAAACCAAATCAATCCAACCCAACCCAACCCAAACCAAACCACACCACCCATGGGTTCCTATCATATCCTATCCAAACTACTGGCCTGAAAGTTGTATCGCTGCGTCGTGTCCTGCTCACAACTGGTGAGGGGAAGAGATCCTGGGGGGTGAAATGGGACATTCTTGGGGTGCTTGCTTCAAATCAGGTTTGTCTGAAGGCCTGGGGGAGAGCACTGAGGTGGGAGGGGAGCTGGGACACACAGCACGGGGAGAGGAAGCTCAAAACATCATGAATTTAATGGCAGTTGGAAGTTCTCCATGTCTAAGCCCACGGGTGGTGACTCCAGAGCCCTGTCTGTGAGCTGGGGAGATGGACACTTGTGTCAAAGCCTGGTGGGGGGTGGTGGGACATGGAACCCCACGTGCTCCTGAGCTGAGCTGCAAGAGCCCTCAAGCTCTGACCCTCCTCCTGCCAACGATGGGGGCTACACACCCCGTGTCCCCTGGTCCTGGTGCCTTCAGACCAGGTCCTGCACCTGAGCAGATTTAACTGTCTGGGGGTTTCTTTAATGCTCTCTTTACATTTGGTTCTCTATCAGATACACACATGGGATCATTTTGGTTGGAGAAGACCTTTAAGATCATTGTGTCCAACCCTTAATAAGCATTTTTGGCCTGCAGGAGGTAAATCAATGCTCTACTACAAGCCAGAGAGGATTGGCCAAGGACCAGCCTTACATTCCAAGTACTATGAGCAGCACCAAACCCACCTCTGAACTGTTCAAACTGGAATTTTTATCTGGATTTTTGGGAAGATTAGTGGTGTCCTCTAACATGATGATCTCACTCCTCAGGTGTTCCTATATGAGGTAAAAAAAACCCCTCCCCTGGTGCAACTTGAGCCCATCTTCTCTTGTGCTGTCGCTTGTTCCTTGGGAGTCACTTGGTCAATAAAAAAAAATTTTAAAAGACAAGGAAAATAATCCCAAATTATTAAAAAGCTGATGTTTCCTAATAGCATTAGGGGGTGGTTCCTACTGGACCTATTTACTGCCTAATGTGGGATTTAACTTGTCTCTTTGGGTGCTCTATCTCTGCTGGTGGTCTCCACACCACCACCCTCTGCACCCACCTTGCAGCAGGACCCCATGAGGTGCATCTACAGCTCTGTGGGAGGAACTCCAGGTCCACACAGCACCTATTGTGGCCCTATTGTCTTTGGGAGTTTAATTTGAATTATCATTACCTCAGCCAGTGAGCACTTGCTGGGAGGAGAAGAAAGGCTCAGGAATTTCTAGAGAAGTAAAATGCTCCTGGTCATGCCCTTGGCCCAAAGCTGCACCTCCTGACTTGGGATCTTCAGGGGGTTTTCCAGATGGAAAAGGGGTTTGTGAGCCCATCACTGGCTGGATGGAAGCTCCATCCCTCAAAACCCCTGCTGGGAGGGGTCTTTAATGTTTCCCCACCTTACTGTGGGCGATAAAGGTGATGGGACACCAGAGCTGCTGCCCCAAAAGCTGGGAACAGCACCAGGACTTGGACCTGAGGGGATTTCAAACTGGGAAGGCATCACCTGCCACCCATCCTACCTCAGGTTGAACCTGCTCCCTTCCACTTTAAAGGATCTAGGAACCTCAGCCCAAATCTGCTCCTTCCCAAGGGTTGTGTGAAGGTTGGAGCCTCCCTGGTGGTGCCCACAAGGAGCAGGGGCCAGCACAGCCTGGACCAGAACCCCGTGAGCCTGGGGGGACAGGGGCTGAAATTGCCATTAAACAGTTAAATAACACAATCAGCAGCAACAGAAGCTTTCCTGCCACCCATCACAACCTTCTCCCGTTATCACCTGCCTCAGTGTCCCCTCCACACGGGATCAAACCAAAGGAATTTAACAATTCTCATGTAGGTTCTTTCTCTCTAGGTCCCAGAGTTGACAGCAGAATTTATGAAGTATCTCACCCTGTCTAGTGACACTTGTACTGATTAATATGGAGCCAGCTATACACACTGCATATGTACAGGTATTTTCATAAGGCATAGAATATCTTTGCATTGAAAATAAATGAACATTATTAAATTTAATTTAATATATACTTTCTTTGAGGTGTTTATGAAAATATCATCTTTTTTTTTTTTCTTTTCTCTTTATATTTTCATATGCGACATGATAGAAATATCTCATGGGAAGTACAGGTTAATATATTTTATCTTTATAAAGGCATATACAACTTTGAGGCAGTGTTTCTGATGGACAGCAGAATTCCTAAAGGATTTGTATGTGCTTCTGTGTTTTGAAATCATATGAAATTGACTTTTTTTTAAGAAGTAACTCGATTAAAAAAACGCACCAATGCACAGCCAGAGGCTGACAATTAAAACTAATACGTAGCCACATGAACAATATATTTATATAGTTAATATATTATTTTTTTTCTCTCTCTCTCCAAGATGATTGGTACTAACATATAGTATTATACATTTGGCACTACTGTTTGCCATTGGTCCAGCAATTGGCAAAAAAATTTGTTTGCTATGTATAAATCTGTTTGACCATTAGATCTGGCTAGACATATTTACTATTTATAAAAAAATATTCAGACAGTAAGCTCACGTTGGATAACTAGGTCTACTGTGTTCTGGAAACTCTTCAGTAGTAGTACAGCCTTCTCGTGCTCCATGTGGACAAAACTGTGCCCGTTGGCCTGCAACACAAGCACAGCAGGGGAAATCCAATTAAAATTCCATTTAGGGTCTTCATTTTTAAGGAAAATTAAAAGAAAAAGGAACGTAAGAGTCAGACAATGTCCCACAGTTTGATTGGACTCCTGAGAGGAGACATCTCCCTCTTCCTCTGTTGGACAGAGCAGGATGAGCTTGGGGCTCATTTCTAGCTTCAGTTGTTCTGTGAATCTATGATATTCATGGGTTTTTAAGAAATAGCTCTGGGGTGGCAGAGTTTCAAACTGATGCCCAAGGGAAGTCAGCGCTGTTGAACGTCCTCATGATGTCAGGTAGTGGTAGGACTGGGGGGAATGGCTCCAAACTAGAGGTGGGGAGATTCAGATGAGACGTTAGAAGAAGTTCTTCCCCGGGAGGGTGGGGAGACACTGGCCCAGGTTGCCCAGAGAGGGGCTGGAAGCCCCATCCCTGGACATTTGGAAGGCCAGGCTGGCTGGGGCTGTGAGCAACTGATGTAGTGGGAGGTGTCCCTGCCATGGCAGGGGGGTTGGAACTGGATGGTCTTTAAGGTCCCTTCCAACCCTGATGATTCTATGACCTAGGTAGAGATGTCCCTCCTTGTGTAGGGAGGTTGGACCAGGCAACCTCTAGAGGTCCCTTCCAGCCTCAAACATTCTATGATTCTATGACACTGGCTGTGCTGCTGTCCCTCTGCTCTCAGGGGGGTTAATTCAGGTCCTCATTATCAGGCAGCACATCCCAGTGTCTTCCTTACACGCTGAGTTTGTTCTCAAGCTGCTTTATTCCTCCTGAGACCAGCTTTCAAAAATTCTGTGGGTAACTGTCATAAATTGATATTAAAGTACCATAGACCCATTAGTTATATAGAGTATATACTGCATGTAATTGTCATAAATCGATATTAAAGTCCATATACCTATTAGTTGTATATAGTATATACT
>VYZX01013360.1:882838-893004 GCA_013401335.1 Brachypteracias leptosomus
ATAATTCATAAATTTTGATATTAAAGTCCATATACTCATTAGGTATATAGTGTATATATATATACACACTATAGTTGGCAGTTAACTCATCCCAAACCCAAGCCCCAGCCCAGCCCCAGAGCAGCCAACCCCCCCTACCTGGAGGATCTTGTCCCCAGGCTGGAGCAGGCTGGATGCTGGCCCGTCAGGCTGAACCCTAGTAACAAAGATACCCTATAAGTCAGAAGTAACAGAGGTTAGGATGCTATCACCAAGGACTACACCCCAAAATACAGGTTTTTCCTCCCTAACTGGTCTCTGGGGAGGGGGTTTAAACACTAAACTGGGGGTAGATGTCCCATCCTCTGCAAACACCCCATGGAAATAATCTTAAATATCAATAGGGTAAGAGTAACGGGGTCATCAGGAGGGTAATAAATGGAGCAGGCATTAATTTATTAGAATAATGCGTGTTATAATCTATAGGGGAATCTTTGTTTACTTCCTCTAGGGGAAAAAAATAAATTAAACCACTTTCTAATGAGCATTCTTGATATTCAGCCCTCAGGGTGTGAAGTACAGTGGTTGGAAGGGCTGCCAATGAAGTGGCTGGGGGGGAATGACTTTGAAAGGGGGAAAATTATTAAGCTATTATTATTATTATTATATATATATTTTATTTTTTTTAGATTCATTTCCGGAATTTCAGTTAAATATATGATGAATAAAACCCCAAATCAAAGACTGAGCTCCTAGATAGAGCACATCTGGGGTGGGAAGCAACGATTCAGAGTAATAACACATCAAAAAAACTCCATTTAATTATTAATTCCTTCCATATCACCAGCCCATCACTCTCTTGAAACTCAATTTTTGCATTTTATTGATAAAATTAAGTCTCTCTCCAGCTGTTAGTGCCCTGGTGCAGGCACGTTCACAGTGGGGTGGAGGCTCTTCTCCAATAATCCCAGTGGAATTAGAGCTTAATTCTAACCTCACGCATTAAACCGTGTGGGGTTTATGTTATAAAGTGTATTTCTAGTGGGGGGCTCACTGGAGGAGACCACAAATGGGTCTGTTTTAAGGGGCACTCATTAAAATGCCTGATGGGTACCTACATTTCATGGAATTATGCTTGAATTTCAACCCAGGGATTATCAATGTGGAAACTGGGAGGGATTAAGGGTTAGATTGATATTTACATTTCCAATTTGCTCTCTGCTATAATTCAGAGTGGCAGGGAAATTGTTTTTGTATCATTTGCACACAGATCTCAGGTTTTTTTTAAATAAGACAGTTTTAATTTCATCATTTGCCAAACACGCTCAATATTCATGGAAGTTACAACTTAAAAGTGTATTATCAAGGAATACAAATTACAGGAACCACTGAAGAGTCTGGTACCCATAATATTTGTTTTCAACCAACTCCAGCCACTTTTACTGCACAGAACAAATAAATTCCCAGGTCTAAGGGGCCATTCCCTAATCCTGAAGCCCCGTTTAGTTGAGCACCACCAGAAATTGTGTTTTTAAAGGGCTGATTTTGTTTGATCCAGCTGCTCTAAGCTCACGATGCTGTTACTGGGTTAGGATTCCCCCTCATAACTTTAGGGAAAGTTTAATTGATTTTAAAGATGGTTCTCCAGAAAACAATCTGAAAAATTATCTCACACGTGGACTCTAAGGCAGTGATTTGGTTTTTACATCATCTCATCTTCATCAACCAGAAAAATAAATGAGTAACACTCCCCTAACACAAAAAAATCCAAATATGGGTAAAATCCTTTCGATTCTCACCACAGAAGTGATAAAACATCCGTGTTATCTACATCTCCACCCTAAAATAAGGACATTCAGAGAGGAATCTCTAACTTACCTTATCAGAAGGTTTGAATGGGTTCCCTTGTCCACTGATTCCACCACTGATACTAAACCCAAGGCCAGGATTCTTCTCTATCCTCACACAAAACTAGGTTAAAAAGATAGGGCAAGATAAGGCAGGGCCACCAGTAAAGCCTGTCTAGACAATGGCCACTCCTTCACCCATGTCCCATCTCACCACCAGCCATGGTGACCCTTCCAGAAGTTCTGTTGCACAGCACAGGAACATTAGAAACTGGAAGGGGTTTAGACCAGATCTAAGGAAGGAATTGTTGCTGCTGAGNTCTGTCTAGACAATGGCATCTCCTTCATCCATGTCCCATCTCACCACCAACCATGGTGACCCTTTCAGGGAGATTTAGACCGGAGAGAAGGAAGGAATTGTTGCTGCTGAGGGGGGTGAGAGCCTGTGGCAGGTTGCCCAGAGAGGTGGTGGCTGCCCCATCCCTGGAACCATTGCAGGGGAGGTTGGGCTCTGAGCAACCTGAGATAGTTGAACATGTCCCTGGGGGTTGGACTGGATGACCTTGAAAGGTCCCTTCAACCCAAACCAGTCAATTCTCTGCTTTTCATGATTTTAGCATGCTGCAATCACCATAACACTCAAGAGTGCTACAGATATTTCCAAGTTTTATTTTCAAATAATCCTGGGTGCAACACTTGGGACAAACCATGGATTAAGTAGAATCATGGAATGGTTTGGGTTGGAAGGGACCTCCAAAGGTCGTCCTACAAGAAGCAGGGACATCTCTACCTAGGGCAGGCTGCTCAGAGCCCCATCAAGCCTGACCTTGAATGACTCCAGGGATGGGGCCTCCACCACCCTTCTGGGCAGCCCATTCCACTGATCTATCACCCTCATAGTAAAGAACTTTTTCCTAACATTTAACCTAAATCTCCCCTTTTCTAGCTTAAAACCATCACCCCTCATCGTGTCACTACAAACCCTGAGCAGATCCTCCCCCACCTTCCTGTAGACCCATTTCAGGTACCAGAAGGTCACTATAAGGTACTCTGAAGATCTTCAGAACATTGTGTGGGACACAGCCCTGACACTGAGCACCAACCATTTCTACTCCAGGAAATAGTGCTGAATTTTCTCTTTGGGGGAGGATGGCTCTAAATGACCTTGGCTAATGGAATATAAAATAAAAACGACCTGGATGTAGCTCAAGGATGGCTCATTGAGCCAGTCTGGGCACGTCCTCCAGCCACACAAGCAATTGCTCCTCAATCCCAACGCAACACTCAGACATTAATTCAGGCAGAGACTCACGTGGGTCGACCAACACTTTACCCAAGGGGAAGGTCTACTAATCATTCTGAACCTCATCCTGCAAGTCAGGTGCCTCCAAGTTATTGCAATCATTAAAACAAAATACAACGGGGAGAGAGACACTTAATGAAGAGGCTCCTCAGCACCAGCTCTGCCAGGCTGGGGGCACTGGAGCTACAGGGCTCAACTGGAGCAGCCTCCAAAGCTGAGGAGATCAGCACCTTGCCAAGCACTGATCTGGGTTACTGGGGAATTGGCAGAAAGTCCCAATTAAAGTCAGTGTGACCCAGTTGAGGTCTGACCCGGCTTTGTCGAGGAACTTCAGCGCCAAATTGTGTCACTCCAAGCAAAAAAACTGCTGAGTCCTTGGTGCTGGGGAAGAGGAGCTGCTCTCCTGCCTCCAGCTCAGGAGTCCCTGGTGCTGGGGAAGAGGAGAGAGCTGCTCTTCTCCCTCCAGCTCAGGAGTCCCTGGTGCTGAGGAAGAGAAGATGCTCTTCTCCCTCCAGCTCAGGAGTCCTTGGTGCTGGGGAAGAGGAGAGAGCTGCTCTTCTCCCTCCAGCTCAGAAGTCCCTGGTGCTGGGGAAGAGGAGAGAGCTGCTCTCCTGCCTCCAGCTCAGGAGTCCTTGGTGCTGGGGAAGAGGAGGGAGCTGCTCTCCTGCCTCCAGCTCCACTTCAATGTTGCCCACTGGTGTTGCCCCTTTCCTGCTCTCCCCAGGCAGAACACCCCCAGAAAGTCCTCACCAAAGCATTATTTCACCGAGAGGATGCTCACCTGCTCCTGGTAGGCGTCCGTGCTCCTCTGCCCCTTGGTCTGGATCAAGCACCGCCCCGTCTGCGGTGCCCGGGACTGGGAGGAGGGGATCTGGATGGGCAGGGGGGGCTGGTACTGCTGGATGGTCACCTTGTTCATGTTGCCTTCGTACTGCTGCTCCCGGCTGCGGTGCTGCAGGCTCTGGGACCCCATCAAGGTCTGGATGTGGCTACCTGCCTGTGGGCAACGTAACCCGTTAGGCCAGAAAGTCAGGAAGCTGCAAAGAAGCAATTATTATGGCTTATAGGGTCAGGGAAAAGCAAAGCCCTCAGGTCCCACCAGGGGTTTGCCTCTTGACCACAGCTGGACACAACCCTGGTTAACAGCAAGGACGTGCCCATTGCTTCCAGTGACCCTGGGAGGTCTCAGGGAAATCGCTTTGTCTGCCTCAGAGGAAGGTGTCTACTTCAAATACACTGAAAAACCTCAAATCTTCTTTATCAGGCTAAAAGAACCACCCCTGGAGGGGTTGAAAAGAGGCGTAGATGTGGATCTGAGAGACATGGGTTAGTGGTGCCCTGGTGGTGCTGGGTTAATGGTTGGTCTTGATGATCTTAAAGGTCTCTTCCAACCTCAATGATTCTATTGAACAGCAGATGTTGGGAATGAAACACAAAGAGCCCCCAGCCTAAGTCAAAATGGGAGAGAAATGGTGGCTCAGGCACTTTGGTGTGTCCCAGTTTTGGGGCAGCTGTCCCGCTCCAGTTCCATAGCACATGCTCCTTCCACATCCCCCAAGACCATCACAGCCCACGCAGGGATCTCCAAGAGTTCACAGGGCTTCAACCTTTGTGTGGGCTGCTGAGATCCTGCAGCAGGAGAGGTCACTGACACAGTCCCACACAGCCCCAGAGCTGCTCAGCTCCTCCTCACAGGGTCACCACCCTGCACTCGGGTTGGGGGCCTGACGTCTGTTCATCTTCCATCCTCACTCTTGCTCTTCAGCCTCTGTTCCATATGGAGTGATCTTCAGGTTCCCTTTTGGGGACCACATTTCTACCCCTTCCTTTTTATGGAGGAGCAGCTAGCTCAGAATCCAGCTGATTTCAGCAGGCACGTGGCTGACTTCTGGCTTGTCAACGTGCAGAAAAAGTCATCTTCCAGGAAGCATAAATACTGTAGTCCTCTCATAAATCCATGGATTATCCAACTCCAACATTAAAACATCCAACTTTTCCACAAGAGAAACAGCCCATGAATGATGGCATGATGACCATATGTAAATGGCCACCTATAAATGACCGTAGCTAAAATAAAAGTAGCATTTAACCCGTATTCTGGACAGGAACAACCCCTCACACCCCACATGATGGTGTAGCAGTTACCAGGTAGTATTCCCACCTTACCTAACAAACAGAAGTAGCCATCACCACACGTATAGTAGCCCTCTATGTATGGATACTTTAGGAACACATATTCCTGTGTCTATACACATCCTACACAAGCCTGAATACAGAATCCATCCATCTTCAGCACATGCTCTTCCTCTTGGAAGAACAAGCCCCAACTCTTCTTCCAGTGAAGCTCTACCACGTGGGGACACTGCTCTCTAGTAGTCGTGTTCATGGGTAAACCACAATATACCATAATTTATATTTATATCGTTAATTGCTACATTGAACTCCAGCTCTATAGAAGATTTCCCGAGTCTGACTTCAGATAATTGCTGTATTTTAATCCCCAGATGCTGGGAAAGCAGGAGGTGACTTTCCCTGGAGAAGAGATTAGCAGTGTCAGAAGAGGCCTCTGCAAACCACCCCCTGAGGATGGCGGGTAAATAACTTGCAGAATTCATTTTCTCACTGCTGTTAACAGACTTGGAGGAGATCCTATCACCACTTCTTGTGCAGTCACACCCTGGCTCTTGCTGCCTGTCTTGGAAATAGGAATTATTTATCCTGCTCCATTATGCAGATTGCCTCCCCGATTCCATTTGTATTCTCCACTTAGCATCCCCCACCAAAGTTAATCATTTCCAGCTCAGTGTCCAATATTTACAGCATAATCCAAGGGGCTGACAATGGGTTGCCCCAGTGAGTTACCCAGATTTTGGGTAGTGCAATGTTTGTACTTACCACACCTCAGCACTGAGATATTCTGAAATATTCAGAATGAAGCAGCAGCTGCAGTTTCCTCCTGTAGCAACAGGGATGATGCACAGAGATGGTGTGAGGGGACAAACAGGTTTTGTCCCAATACACCTCTGAAGATAAGCCATGACTCCTCTTAAATGTCTTATCCTAGTTTCTTACACATCAGAAACCCCTTGAATGACTTGGTTGCCCACCAGCAACATCAGGGCACCTTCCTCCTCATCCTCCCATGCCTGGGAAGGAGTCTCCAGGCTGCTGTGGCTTTTGTCTCCCATCTTCAAGCACTTCTCTGGTCCATGCTTATCTCTTGTTGCCATTTTTGTATGGAGTCACTTCTGAAACTGTCTTGGATCAAAGCTGTGGAGCCCGTAGGGAGACACGTGCCTCATCAGCGCTGGCAGTTAATTGCACTACACAAAGTTAGTGGTGTGCACATCATGACTTTCACTCTGGTTTTATTTGCTTCTCTCCAGGAGAAGGAGGATCTCTCTATGGAGGTGAGCAGGACCCATCTCCACACAGGTGGCAATCAACGTCGTTATCTCTGCTCACATCTGTGGCCCCACCTCCTCAAGCTGGTTGCAGACACAGTTTAGTTTGTCAAGATCCTCCATCCTGCAGCCTGAACCTGAAAAATGGCAGTTTCTCCACCGATGAGCAGAGCCAAGTTGGGGCTGGGTGAGAGCAGCCAATGTTTTGATAGAAACAGGCCAGCTCCGGGCTCTGCAATTCCACATCTACCACCACAAGGTACTAGAAATTAGACCCTTTCCTAGTGAGTCCATCAGCAAATGAAGTGTGCTGGGGATGTCCCTGCCAAGATGTCTGTGGCAGTCCAGACACTGGGCTGGCCTCCATCTCTAGGCATTTATTTGTCATCCTCGACTGGAGAATGCAATTGGAATGAAAAACTGGAATGAAACATTGAAATGAAACATTGGAATGGAAAAATTGGAATGAAATATTGGAATGAAGACTTTTCAGGGCAGGAGGGAGCTCCTGGCAGCCTGATAGGTGTGTGAAGACACCAAGCCCACTTCACCCACTATAGGTGCACCTACTGGTATAGAATCATAGAATCATAGAATGGTTTAGGCTGGAAGGGACCTCTGGAGGTCATCTGTTCCAACCTCCCTACACAAGTAGGGACATCTCTACCTAGATCAGGCTGCTCAGAGCCCCACCAAGCCTGACCTTGAATGACTCCAGGGATGGGGCCTCCACCACCTCTCTGGGCAGCCCATTCCATCAAGAAGTGCAAGCCCAGGTAGCATGAAAACACCATCCTTAATCCACAACGATTATCCTTGGAAACAGAAAGATGGGTCTCCCAAACCTGTCCTGCTCAACCTGCTCTCCTCCTTCCAGGGCTTCGCTGGGAAGAGGGGACACCAGCAGCTCTGCCAGGAGCTCTGCTCCTGCTCTTACCTTCTTGGTGACGGTGTCTGGGGGCACGTCCCGGCGGCCCAGCGGGTAGGGGTTCCACTGGCTGCCCACGGTCACCTCCTCCTGCCCGTTGTCCAGGATGCTGCTCTGCTGGGACGGGGTCTGTTGTGGAAAGGGTAGGGCAGCCTTTAGTTAGTGCTGGGATGGAAACCCTTCCACATCTCTATGGCATGTCATTCACATCACATTGCTGGGGGGCTCTCTGCAAGCGGGAGGGCTTGGGAGATACACACCAGGAGTAAGGAGAATAATGAATGATGAGAGAAAGGAGAGAATTAATTTGGTGGAACTCGTTCTCCTCAGAGAAACAGATTTGGGCAAAGTTCCCTGTTTAAAGGAGCAGTCTGCCAGGAATCATCTCACTTAGAACTTTCCTACTGGTCATTGGAGCATCAAAAAGGTTTTATTAAGAGCTTGCCACCAGGATAAATGATATGCTGGGCTTTTCTTCAGAAAAAATGGCAATATTGGACTCGTGGCCCCTGTCACCTCACTCCATGCTGTGTGTGCTGCCTCTCCTGGCTACTGGGTTTGTTCTAATATGGATAATATTGAACAATAATTAAATGCTGTCCTGATTATGAGTGGACATAACACACATTTAAAGCTTCCTAAGTGTGCTTGATGCTTTTCCTATTGTTTCCCACTTTTTCCTCCCTTCTTTGTCTGTGCATAGATCAGAACCTGGGTCCCAGTTTGGGCTCTTTGTGCCTACATGAACTCAGAACCAGCCTTTCTGCCCTGTTTGCTGCTTCAACCCTCACCCAAACAGAGGGTCCATCACCTGGGGCCAGGGACTACACAACTTCCAACATGAAAAAATGCAGTTGCAAAAATTCCTGCTCTGAGGAGCAGCAAAAAAAAACCAATGAAAAAGAAAAGTTGTCATCTTGGAGACCTGAGTCATCCCTTCCAGAGCCACCAGAGCTCACCACACAGAGACTGAGGGGCTTGGAGACATGGTCTGGGGGTCAGGGAGATGGTGGATGAAGGTTGGACTTGATGAACCTGGAGGTCTTTTCCAACCTCAATGATTCTATCCCTTCCAGAGTCACCTCCTGAGGGATATAGGCCAACGTGCTGATTATTCCTAGCAGGGGGTGGTTCTGGGGCTTCTGAGGATGAAAGGCACCAAACTATAAACTTAAAAAACCCCTGTGAGCTGGATGCCAAAAATTGGAAGTGTTCCCTTTGTCACTGCAGCCAGTGCTGGGGTGTTTCATAAGCCACTGACTCATCTGCAGAGGTGAGCTGGCGTGCAGGAAAAATAAAAATATAGAAGGTGCTTTCTGCTTTCTCAATAAACAGGAGAATTCTGTGCTAGCAGCTTTTGCTCCTCGTTTTCTGGAGTGAAATGAATTTGACTGCTTGCAACACGATTCATTTAGAGAGCTGGGGCAGACTGCAAACAAACTATTGAGTCCAGGTGAAGAATGGAAAGCAGCAGTTTGAACATTTTATACATGGAGCAGAATGGATGCAATAAACATTCCCCAAACCAGTCACCGCTAGACTTGATTTTCCCCTGGACAATTAGACCTCACTCATTACTCTCTTGAATCTAGGCCACGGGGAAGGGGGGGAAGGGGAGGTAAATATTGAGCTGCTGTGGCCTGGATTCATTAAGAAATGCAAGTTCTTTAAAACAGGTGAAGGAATAAAATTAAACAATACTAAACATTGACATTATTTGTTCAACAACCATTTTCCACTGCTCCCCACACACAATCCCCCCCTCCCTCCCCTCCCTCCCCCAGTTTTATCACATTTTATATGGGTATGCAGCAATGAAATGCTGGTGAGGTACAAAGCAGAATAATCCATGTAAGACCACACCCCAAACCATGTCCATGAATTTCCTCAGACATCAATAGATCGATATCCCTATTCAGCCCAAGGGGTTTACAACAACCTTAGTCCTAAGCGTGTGTGGGAAAAATAACATTATTTGGGGTTGCTGCCAAAGGGGCTCCCTCCAAGGACTTGTGACAAGAATTAGGGTATACCCAAGGAGACAAACAGATTATCTGAGTGAAAACAACAGTAGGACCAAGACTGGGAAGCTGTCTACACCCAAACACACACAGCTATGGTGAGGGGCTGACCTCGTCAACCGAACAACAGAGAAGCACACGCTAACAGCAGGACTTGCTGAGATCCAGGGACAGCTGGATGGGGGGTGGACATGAAGTCAACAGTGTATGGGAAGCAGGAGAAGCCTGACAATGATCTGTGTGTGTGAGAACTGTTCAGCTGCCACAGCCTGGCTGGGAAATCCCATGTATGATGCACACCCCGTATGAGGAAAGCTGAGCAGAGCCTGTCCTCCAGCCAACCAGCACAACCTGGCCACGCTGCTGCCACTCAATGATCTTATTCCTTGGATCTAACCCCTTACACGGGGCTTTGGAAGCCTCCTTTGGGAATTTCTGGCTCTGGAGCCCTGTCCAGGAATGGTTGGGATGGTGCCAGTGGCCTGGGCCAACCCACGCCTGGGGCCAGCCCGGCAATTACCAGCGCAGATGATCACACCGGGCTGGGCTCTGCTACCCTCTAATTACTCACAGAGAGGTTGCTAATTTGTACCAACAGCTACTGCTGCTAATGATGCTCAGACCATCTAGGGCTGCCAGTAGAGACAATCCCAAAGGGGCAAGGGGCTGCTGCTGTGACTGGTG
>VYZX01013362.1:4904-15537 GCA_013401335.1 Brachypteracias leptosomus
TTGGCCTATTTTTCCACATTTCCAAAATGTTTCTATTGCTTTATTTATGGTGAACAATTTTTCTTGCAAATAAGCATCAAACTGACACTTCCTTTAAAAGCTACAAAGAACAGTTTTTTTCCTTTTCTGAATATTTGGAGTTGGTGTTTATGTCATCTTAGCAACAGATGGTGCTGCAATTTCCATTCACATCTACTTCTCTTCCATAACAGAGCAATCCCTGGAACCCCCTCCCGCATCTATTGTTTCATGCATTACTATATATGTGTAGGCAAAGAGTGATTTGATTGTCAAGGGGCATACCCACCTGTTCTTGTATTATTTGGTATGGTTTTGCACACAATAATTTACCACTCTGATATAATTGTAGCCTAATGGAGTCATCAGAAAAGCATCTAAACACAATATAAAAGTCTTACGTGTAGCTGTATTGGATCTGATGATAAAACCAAAAAAGCCTGCCTTCAAATGACCCCAAAACAGCAAAAAAAGGCAATTTACCATGAATTTATGAATAATTTTTAAGTAATAATTTGCACAAAGCTGTGGGTGTTTCTCTCTCCATATACATATATTCATATTATTTTAACTGTATATTCACAGGCAATCTAAGACTATGACAAGTAACTAGTTCCTATCTGGTCTGTGGCTTGGAATAAAGATTTGACTTAAACTCAGCAATCAGTGCTTTGATTAGGATGCATGCATTTAGAGGCTTTTGGGGACTAAGTTTATTTTTCACTCGATATGAAGTAATATTATCTTTACTGCAATCAAATCTATGATTTTCAGCTTCAGCAGCAGCAGCACTAATAATATGACCACTCTGCTGGGCTTTAGACATATAGCAAGACTGCTCCGAAGAGTTTATAAACTATTAGGTGCACTGCATAGCTTGGAAATAACCACCTGCCTGAAATCATTTAGATACTGAGCAGAACTGTTGATGAAGCCCAAGCCTGTTATTTCCAGTTTCTGCATACTTTCATCCTCCCTCTTCTCCAGGGAGAAGCAAACTGAAGTTTAGCCCTTTATGTGCACCAGCAGTTCTCAGTTATTAAAACTGAATGTTTTATTAAAGAGTCCATCTATTCACCTCTGAGTAACTGGAGTTCTACCACAGTAAGAACACTTGGGCATTTTTGTTCCATTTCTCTGTGGTATCAGCACACATATATCGCACCTCTGTTTCAGTGAAGGATTATACAGCACCAAATATAGCCCAAAATTTTATTTTGTTGTTTAAAAATGTGTTGTTACAATTGTTGTTGTTACAAAAATTGTTGTTACAACAACAGAGACAGGTTATCCTCCTGCTGCTAACTCATATTACCACTGAAGACAAAAGGATTGATAAAAGCAGCATCCAGGGTTATGAGCAGACTTCCAAAACTTACTTGCCTGATAAAATGGTCCTGCAACTTCCTTATTATTCCAAAGGGGCTAGCTGCAGCTGCCTAGTGGTTCTATTATCTCTAAATTACAATTAAAGCCTCTTATAACTGGCCTGGCACAAATTGTGCACTGTGCTTGGACACAGAAGTGCACGTGTCTACATTTAGAATGAAATAAATACAAAAGAATGCAGATAGAGAGAAGCATTTTAGAATCAAGTCATATAGCAGGGAAGCACACCTGGCAGGCATATCAAAAGCTCAGATTTCAGGTTGAATAGGAGCCTAAGTTTTTACAGATATCACCCCCAAGGAACTACTAGTGAGTAGCCAAACCTTCTTCTCTTGACCATGTTTGAAGCCATTCTCTTGATGAAGAATATTCTTTACAGTTATCAAAGTCCAAAAAATGGCATGGCTGGAGGGTCATGAGGCTAGGGGCAGTGACACTGGTAGCTGACATTCTCAGCCTTCACCCTACTCGAAGTAAAGGATGCATATCATAAACAGTATCTAAATGTTAACCAACAGAAGAAAATATTCTCCACGTCACAGCATCCTTTAAATCAATCTGGTAACAGAAGCTAGCTTGGACTGCAGCAGCTCGTTTACCAAATAGTGTGTCTTAGTCCAAGTATGATAGCAGAGATCCAATATCTGAACTGGGTTCTTATCAATGCCTGGATTAAACTTATGAGGCTGTTCTTGATCTGTGCAGCTCTCAATTACACGGCTCTTATCTAAGAGATCATGTCTCCCCATGCCATGCTGCCACAGCTGCTGTCAGTTAAAAGACTCACACCAGACACATTTTGTATTAAAGAAAGAAAGAAAAAAGTGAGTTGTCAGCAAGACTGACTCACTGGGGGACAGGCAGATTTGCAATTTACTCCCATCTTTAGTTTGAAATAGCTAAAAATCTATTGACCCTTAAAGCAGGCTAAAAGGTACACTGCTTTCTCAGGAACACTGTAAAGACTGATATTTTTAGACACATCTGAAAACCATGCTTGCTTTCTACTCCTGATTATTTTCCTTTTGTTAGGGTTATGAATAGGAAAGTACTGAGGTCTTTATCTTCTAAGACACTGTCCTTTAATCCGACACCCAGAACAGGCACATTTTACTAAAACAAGATTTCAGATAACATTATAGTAAAGTATAGCATAGCAGAGGTACTCCGAGAGCTGTTCTTCATCTGCAGAAGGGATGCCATTTATTTTGGTATAAAGTGCTGGCCTTTCTCCCTTGTAGTTTGGTAAAGGACACAGGTAACACAGTATGCACATATGTTAGTTTGATGAGACCTCTAAGCAGGAACAAAAGATGTCTGTTGTTAATAGGCAGATAGCTATTACACTTTATAATCATCTTTTCGTGCTCTGCTTGCCCATTCCTAAATGGTTCAGTTCATTAGTGCTAGGATACAAGCCTGAATGGCAAATATTAAAAAGGATAAAGCTGTTTCACAGAAGAGGAAGTCTTTTCTGAAGCTGAATACCACCTAATGAGTATCAATATCTGAGGTTAGCTCTATTTTGCAGTTAAAATAATGAATGCAATTCCACAATAAGGCATTCACATCATATCTATGTGATTACAAGGCTGTATACTCAGATCCTAGTAGGATTGCTTCACTTTCCCAACCTTAACACAAATTACAAATAATGATTCTTTGGGGAGCAGATAATTTCCCAAGGAGCCACAAGGGAATTTCTCAAAATACAGCTTTCTGGTAATAAAAATAAGTCTACTAGGCTTATACAGAAACCAGAAATAAAGTAAATGCATAACAACATTTATGAGTTGCTGAAGAGCAGACTTGTTCAGTTATCACCTATAGGAAGCAGCCCTCATACATTCATATCATGGTGATTAGCATTCCACAATTGGATCCTTTCCCTCACTCGCCAGCAAATCAATTGTTTTTGCATCTGCTTGTAGCTCATATTTCCCCACAGGATCTCAGTGATCATATTGTTTTTCCATTTTCCAATGTACTCTCTGACCTTTTCCCTCAAGGCCTTGCACAATTCACTTCAGTCAATCCTTATTGATTGTTAGCACTTGCTTATTCCCCATCTATCTTTGCTTCATCGGACATAGTTTGTTTTGCTTTGCTTATTTTTTTATATATATATATCTCCTGTCATGCACTTGCTGCTCTTTCCACCTGTGTTGGGTTTGTGTGGTGAGGTTTTGGTAGCAGGGGAGGGGCTACAGGAGTGGCTCCTGTGAGAAGCTGCTAGAAGTTTCCCTGACTCAAACTTGGACCTGGCACTGGTCAAGGCTGAACCAATCAGCAATGATGGTTGGGCCTATGCAGCCACACATTTAAGAGGGGAAAAAAAGAAACTGTAGGAAAACCTGCAGCAGAGAGGGGAGTGGGATGTGAGAGAAACAACTATGTGGACACCAAGGTCAATGGAGGTGGGGATGCTCCAGACTCCCCTGCAGCTTGTGGTGAGATGGCAGGCTGACCCCCGGCAGCCCATGGAGGTTAATGGCGGAGCAGGTGCCCACTTGCAGCCCATGGCAGACCCTGTGCTGGAATGAAATTCTATTAAATTCTATTAAATGAAATTCTATTAAAGCTGCTTTTCAAGTCCAGTATAAAAGCAGAAAAAGATTCACAGAAAAAGAGTCAGAGTTTAAAGTGGGTGTAGCTTGGAGGAACATCTCCCCAGTTCTTTTCTTTCCCAAGATTCTGTTTTCTCTGACAATTCCTTTTTACTGTCTCATTTTTTGGACATCACTATCATGAATGAGAGGAAGAGACGCCAGCTTACTGAGCATCTGGATGATAATGTAATGAGAAAAAGCCTTCTTTATATCCACAAGTTTCCTCAATGCACTTACCCATGACACATTCAACAGAAGACCAAAAGAGACATCTGTGGAAACGTTTACAATAGGTACATAGGGATCAAACAGTGAAGCTTTACAGCAGCTTTCTGCTTGAGATCACACCAGTATGCCTGAGATGCCAAGAGATTGATACACAGTCCCTATCAGAGATGAGGAGGGACTAATAGAAGATTTAGTACAGAAAAACAGCTGTCGCTTAATACTCCCTTCCACACTGTACACATTTCAAAGGGGCATATTTCCAAGTCATTCTGGTCTGCGCCTGTAAAATGCAGACCTTTTAATGTCTGAAGTGCACCGAGTGGGCTCCCTGAGTGTACTTTCTCTTTTAGTTTTATCTGAAAGGAATCCAGTCCACACGCTCTAGGACTGTTCTGCATTGTGAACCAAGGCATGGTAACCAGGAATGACTGCAGTATTTAAAAGCACACAGGTTGATGCTCATGTCTTGAAATTAACTGAAGAAGCTAAAATTCTAAACTCTGCATATCACTGACATGTATATTGAATTTGTGCCAGTAAGGAAGAGCCAGTGAGCTTGCAGCATCCTTCTGCCCTTACACCTTGCCAGCAAAACAGACCCATAGAGCCAGTAACTTCAGAGTCCAGCAGCACAGAACTGCTATGCCAGGAATTTCAAAATAACTTACTCATATCTTTTTCCATCAATCAGCATTCTGGTGCTGTTAAGCCAATCACAACAGTGTCAACCCAGAAATAAAGTTGTTTAAATAAGAACTGGGGATAGGAAACACATTATGTAGCTCTTCACTAAAAGCAAGTAGAGATTTTGCCAGTCTGTTTTCCTTACTAAGAAAAGCCTTTATGGGCTTTCACAACTATAAATAAACCAGAACAGCAAATAACAGGCACTGAAGTCATCATGCAGGGCTTCTCCCAACCACTGGCAGCCAATGAATGATGCTGCAAACGTAATGCAAGTAGGACTGATGTTTGAGAAATTTCAAACCAGCTTTCTTTACTACAAGCAGAACTCCTCATGCTGGGAACAGAAAAGCAAAGCTCTCCAAGTCTTCCTTTTTCTCTATTCCAAAATTAAAGAAAAAAGGAAATGTCCTTGTTGAATTTCCTTCCCTTTTCATACTCCTAACAAGAATGTGGGGGTATAGATGTGTGGATGGATGTTTGAGGCATGTTCCTCTATACAACTGTATGCTATGGAAAGGTTCATTTATTGCCTTTCACGTCTGGTAAGATGTAAGAAAACACATTTAATTTTCTGAACAGCATTGGCTTTGAGTAAATGCAAGGGGAATTCAACTCACCATCTGCAAGAACTGCATCATAAATGCAAGACAAAGAGTCTTCAGGATTTTCATTCTGTGGCTTACCTAGGAAAAAAGAGTAAATCTTTAATGGTATCTACTTGGAAATATCTTTAGCTGGTCAGCAACTCTGGTGACAGTGATCATTGCTATCCTACTTGTTTCACAAAATGTTTAGTTTGTTCTAAGGAAGATCTTAGTATCAGATATCAAGTTGGGGGAAAAAAAAGAGAAAATTTGCAAATTAAATCAGTTAAAACAAACAGACAAGCAACCTAAAACCTCAGAAATAAGGAAATACCATGACATCAATTTCCACTTCCATTTTTTAGATGAAATTCTGTATGTTATCTTAGATGTAAGACAGAGCTATTTTAAAACTACAGTTTTGCAGGGCTAATGGAGAGGAACAAACCTAGAGAGATCTTTAGATGGAATTGTATTTATCCCTTTTCAGTAAACATCTCTGTGATAGATTTTTTTTCAATTTACTACAGCAGGTAAGAAATGTGGGCTTGAAGAAGAAGAGACATTTCCCTGAAAATCAATATAGCAAACAATAGGAGAGGAGCTGGGCAAAAGGAGAATGAACAGCACCATGTGCAGGAAAGCAAGAAATGGAAAATGGATGCAGGCATTGGGGTCTGTAAGAACAAGACAACTGTGCAGGGCTGTGTTTGATAAAACAATAAGTCTGGCTACAGAATTCCCAGTATTGGGTCAAAAAAGCAATGGCCATATTACATAAAGTACTGATCAAATATTAACAAACTCTTGTGTCAATTCTGATTTGTTGAAATCATGTTGATGGCTTAATAACTCTCTATATTATGCATTATCTGTCTATGCCACTCTTTGTTTATGCTGGATCAAGTTATCACCTGTTTTTCCACATCTGACATAACATTGACATAAGAGATATGTTTGAGTTTCATATTATGAGATCCAACTAACTCAAACCTGCTGTTGTACAGCATCTGTGGGACCCTGATCAGGATCCCATACATATTGCTGGGTACTCCAGAAATTAATAACCAATATTACTACAAGGGACCAAGACTGCAAGTAAGAGTCACTCGGTAAAGATGCCAAGGCTAGGATGAGAAGAGGAGTCTGGGAAAGTGATTGTTTTACAATGACTTCATTAAGGTTGCATGAAATCAAACATTTAACAGCAGTCTTTCTCCTTTGTAGTATATTGTTGACTATTTCTATTAAATTGATCTGTACTGTGTGCAGTGTACAACTTAGGCCTACTCTGGCATCAACTTGTGGTTTGTACTTCAAGAATATTTACCATATTCTGATTCAGCTATTCTTGTAATAACAAGAGTCCAATGAATGAGAAGAGGATTCCAGTGAGAAAGGACGGGGATATTAGCTGATTGCTGCTCTAGAGAATTTCGGTGATTTCAGGTCCTCAGCCTGAAGTTTTGAGGCAAAAAGCTAGAAGGCTTTTAAAACATGCTTTTCAGAGGTGCTCATTAGTTTCGCATTGCGCTTTCTGTGAGTGACCTCAGAGCTGACCTGCAGACATCTGAGCAGTCACAAACGCATCTGAAATTAAAGGGAGTTGGAATATGGAGGTATAAAATGCTGTATACTGGTAAGTGTTGTGAAAAGTAACATCTTAAAGTGGTATCAGAAGTGGAAGAAATGCTTTGCCCTAACCTTGCTAAATACTAGCACATAAAATGATTATGATAATGATAAAAATAACATTTGGACAGCACTCAAAACAGAAAGGAGTTCTACAGGAAAGGGCATTAGGAAAGTAATAATTCTGTTTTCTCAACAGGATTTGACTGACATTCAATACATAAATAATGCAACTGCAAACTCAAACACAAAACAAAGTATCAAATAACTGCTAATTAACTGAGCACTATTTATCCTGTGTACTAATCAGGGCAGGTTCTTGGCAGAGCAATGGGGGGTTGGGGCAGGAGAATGCACTTACATAATTAAAGGCATTGACAAGGCTATTAAAACTCAAGTTTAATAGGCTACTTTGTACCTGTAAATTCTTGACTTTTGAACACTTAACTTTATAACTGCAGTAACATTTTCTGGACCAAGGTCTGTGCTCATAGTCATTTAAGTACAGAGAGACCCTATCAAGAGCAAAATCTGATTCTATTTAAAAAAAAAAATAAAAAAATCCTCCTTTTGCTATCCTAACCTTGGATTTGTTTTGTTTTCCAGTATGAACTTATATAGATGCTACACTTCATTTTTTTCAGGGATAGGTGTTAGAATTTTTTTATCTGGAAAACAACACAACCCTTATTTTATCCTATTTCCAAGAAGCTGACGCTAACTTACAGAAATGCATCATGGTGAAATTACAAATAGCAATTTTGTTATAANATAATATGAAGGACTTGTAAGACCATAGATTCACATAGCCATTTTACAGTTCTAGCTGCAAAATACCTGCTGGAAATCTTAAACTTACATTATTCGTAAGCTTTAGAAATAGCCTCACAACTGCAAGTCAATACTGACTGATGACTGTTATGCAACAAACAGCACAAATTCAGATGGTGTCCACTTGCAACCTTGAAAGAGCGGACTAATGATGATAAATCCCTTAATTAATTTTTTAAAAAAAATATACAATCTAAATAAACAGTAAAATCACAGTATATTAAATTAGTACATGCTGTTGCAGTAATGCTTATGTTCTACTCATTTGACTTTTATTATTAATAAAACTTTTAATGAGCTTGTCCTAAATGCTGTTAAAAATGTTCACTTTTAAGATGTCAGTGCATTCAGTTTTCCAAGTGTAAGCAGTTTTCATCCAATTAATGTCAAAAATAAGAGTAAAACACATCATGATGTATACTTCAGAATCCGAGAGTACAGGTCACCATGACTGCCTAGACAGAACAAATCATATAATCAGGTTTCCTAGCAGCTCATAAGAAATAAAGTCTTCTCTTGATTTTGTACAACTAAGAAATAACAAAGAACTCAGACTAAGCAGCAGGGGATGGCAATCTCAACATACTAACTATGATTACCACCTCCAGGCTGCCACTTCAGTTTCTCTTCTGGTTTGAAATAGCCAGGATCACATGCCAGATGAAACAAGTTAGTGACACTAATCACAGTTTTTTGTTGACAGTCATCCCTGTTAGAAATCCCCATCACTGCACTGGCATCCAAGCAATCATTTTGTGTGGAGACGGAGAAACACAACATCTCAGGAAGATTAGTAAATCTGGTAATCTTAGCAGCAGTCCCTGCAGAGTTCAAAGACTCACTGGCAGGGCAAAATGGAAATGAGGACTATATTGTAGCACACTTCAGCTAACAAAATGCCTCTTCTGCTCATGATAAATTCTTACAGATTATTTTTGTTTCAGTAAAAAAGTTCAATAGGTATTTGAGGTGCTCCTCAATAAACAGAAGGCCTCACTGNCCTGGTAAAAATGTACACACTGAGACTGAAGCATTCAAGATTAATTCAGCTCTGAAGTTGCTGATATTGACCACTGCTAAAGAAAAGATCATTTGAGCACCTATTAGTCACTTAACATTACAATGTAAGTAAAATCCCAAGGGCAAATGCAATAAATTTTTTTGTGAATGGACAGACCTAAGCAAAGAATCATCATCTGTCTTCTAGAAAGCTGTTTATCTTTGCAGAAAAGTTTGCAATTTCCTGTGCATGAGGCAGCTGACTGTTCCTGGGCCCAGTTCCTTCCTATATATACACACATACACATAGTTTAGACCCACTGTTTTCATTCCACTAAAAAGCTGTTGAAGAACTTCAATTTGACGTTACTTATCAGACACAGTCAGAAATTGCAAACATGGCCTCCTGAAACCTGGAACTGTAAGTAGACTCAAAACTTAAAGTCTGAGAGACACTTAGAAAAAGATACACTGTGGAAAAGATTAATGAATATTGAGCAGCAAGAAATGTTAGAACAGGAGATGGTTGGGAAGAAATCTAAAATTTATTTTTGAAAGCACTAATCTGGTATTGCCAGGCTGTGTGTAAACACATTCTGGGGAGGTTTGAAAGCCTTACAATATGCTTAATCTTGCCTACTCAAGCACACGGCAGCAGAGAATATTCTTGGTTGTTCATCTGCATCCAAAACAAGGTTAATTACTGAGTGAAACTCCTGAACTGCAGGATGCCTTTCTCAAGCACAAACTCCTGTGCCACTATAATGGCACTTTTCAGGTAACAGAGACAGAAACAATNTATCTGGAAAACAACACAACCCTTATTTTATCCTATTTCCAAGAAGCTGACGCTAACTTACAGAAATGCATCATGGTGAAATTACAAATAGCAATTTTGTTATAATAACACTTGTGTGCCAAAACATATACAAAGAATGCATTTCCATGGGACTTCTCTAGATGTNTATCCAAAAGGTGCCTGGACATGGTCTAGGTGGCCATCCTCTAGGTGGCTCTGCCAGGGGGGGGTTGTATAAAATGGCCTTCAGATGTCCCCTCCAACCTCAACCGTTTTGTGATTCTGTGAAACCGTATAAATCTGTGATTTGCTGACCAATAATATATACACTAAAATTCCAGGGTACCTTAAGACCCCTGGAGTAGTTCACAGTCACAGTTCTGTGGAGCAATGATAAGAGACTTCAGGAATAGATAGGTGCTGCANGACAGAAACAATGTTCTGCTTCATAGACAAAATTGCAAAACAGCAAGAGCTGAGAGGAAGCAAGAGACCTAGAGACTACAAAGAACGCAGTAGTAAATATGCTCTCAAAGGAAAACACACAGCCATCTACTCGAAACCTATCTACGACTTACATTACCTTTCCAAAGTGGCTCATACATTTGTCTCTCTAAAGCTATTTCTTGATTTCATTTGTGCAGCCTTGCAAAGTCAAACTTTGGGCTAAACTAAACCATGTGCACAGAATTTGCCATTTCAGTACCTCTCACACTCAGGACATGGGGTTTTTTCTTATACTCAAGTGTTAGTTTTTACATTAATGCCTCTTTTTAGTTTCCATGAGTGTGCAAACATGCAAACTGTCCTTCCAGTACAGACTTACTACTTGAGTTGGTAAAAGGAGAAGGGAACTT
>VYZX01013362.1:24886-57179 GCA_013401335.1 Brachypteracias leptosomus
AGAAACAAACCACACCTGAAGCTTTCCTTCACCCTACCACTATAACTATAGTTCTATAAACTTGAAACATTTTTAAAGATTTCAATTTCAAAATTTTATTGTTAGTGGAGACCAAAGTGTCCTTTTTATTTTATTTTTTTTTTTCACCAGTGTTTCCTTTATCAGGATCTCTCTAAATGTGCCCATCCTGACTTACCCCAGGCATTTTTGGTTTCATGACCACCTTTAAACTCTGCTTGTTTAAATTCAACTTCTTTGAAATAAACTGAGAATGAAAAACATGTTTTACAGATATTAATTAGTTCNGCTTTAAAGATCATCTAGTTCAACCCCCTGTCACAGGCAGGGCCAGCTTTCACCAGATCAGATTGCTCAAAGCCCCTGTTCAACCTGACTTAGAACACTTTCAATGATGGGGATTCCACAACTTCTCTGGGTAACCTGTTCCAGTGTCTCACCCATACTTCAGGTTTCTGAAACTGTTTCCTTTGCCACAAGTCAGCAGAGTATCCAGGGAGGGCTTTTGACACCCCATAAATCCAATGGCTTGATCTTCTCCTGCTTTTGCAGGCTGGTTTTAAATCCATTTTTTATGTATCTCATTTACTTGAGCATTCATCCAGAAATTAAAGGAAGTATGAGAAGCAGGGGTTTTTTTGATGTATAACATGTCTAACCAAGGAGGCTGTAGAACAAAGTGTCCTCCAGTTTCAGCTCATTTCTTTTGTCCCTTTCTGACAAATACTTGACAGTCACCAAAAAAACCAAACAAAAACAAAAAAACCCCAAGATAAATCTCTAATCAGTGTTGGACAAACACTTCATATTTGTGTTGACCTTTTTAACAACATTCATGCTAATGATGTACGCAGAAGGAAGTAAATGAAGTAGAAAATCATTATATAAATGTGTAGCTTCATGAAATGAGCAAAGACAGAGCTAACAGTGAGTTAGAAAACATGCTAAATAAAACATTCAGCAACAACCTTAGTAGAAAGCTGACTTCTCTATATTAAAACCACCTTGGGTTCTTCTCTACTGCCTTAAGACAAAGATTCTAGACACTAGCTATATAACAAACTACTTTTATTTCTGCCCATCAGACAGAAAGAAATTGAGTTAGTCACATGAATACAAGCTTGCCTTTGCACAATTCACCCATAGGATTGCAAAATCAACTGGAATGCCCAAATACCGTTAAAGCTTACATGAAATTCAAAATACATTTTTCCAGCAAGCATATCTTTTCCATATAAGTTTAATACACACAATCTCCCCCCTCACCCAGCAAAATATAAATTTTGATATTATTACCAGTCCTAAAAAATAAGACCAAATTTGAGAGCTACCTGGGTATCAACTTTGGGTCCTTCTCTCGCAGGCAGTCCTCATAGGAAGGTTTAAATAACTACTACTGTCTTTGACCAAATGGGTTGCTTCCTGGAAATGAACCAATTTGAAGTTCTGTATGTTCAGGTTCTTGCAAATAGATTTTACCACACCATACCTACCTACCATACTTTACTGTCGTCGTTGTATATTCTCACTGTTGGATAAAAACAGGAAAACTATGTCTACATAATTATGTAAACTGAAAGAAAATTATCTCACCAGTACTTTTAGCTTTCCAAGCACACCATCTTCCATATCTAGTTAGAAAGGTACAGAACAGAAAGTAAAAACAAATCCTTCTTGAACCATTTCTGAGAATAACCTTATCTCACTACATTTAGAGAACCTGTGTAGTTCAAATATAGTAAAACTCAGAAGCTTGATGGCAGACAGGACAGGACCAAGGCAAGCCTTTTTATTGCTAGATGAGTGGGAAAACTTTGCTCTTTTCAGTAAAGTAAGCAAAACAGCCTGTTTTGGAGACAGTATGTACATTTTAGCAATTTAAATTTTATGGTACTCATATGTGACATAATTCAGCAAGAAATAAAACAGTACAATTGAATTTTATAATATTTCAAATATGGTTAATGCTCAACCCTTGATTTATGATTAAAAGGATTAGTTTTTCACAGAAGTCTCCAAAATGTTAAATCCAATGAATGAATTCTTACAGCATCAAAGGATAGTTCTGTCTTTTTATGATGTTATTTAAGGCATGTTTTAAAGAAGAGGTTGTGTACTAAATGAATAAAAATGATTATTGCACATGTCATCCACAAGGAACAGTATGGACTTAACTGCACATGGGAGTACAAAATTTATGGTATACACTACCTACTTGTAAGCTAAAACACAGAAATATGGATTGCCATTGTAATGAATTCTATAAGCCTCACTATCGAAATACAGGCTGCAAGTTTGCCAGTGAAACAGCTGTTATTAAACTCTCGCAGAAAACCAACTGACAACAGCTTGGCATGAGCGCTACAAGAAAATTAAAATGAAACTGTCCTGAATGCACCCTGTAAGCAGAAAATACTTCTGTTTCCAGGTAAGTTGAAATGTAGGATCTACCTTAAACTTATATGGGAAATATATTTTCTCCAATTCAGTCATTACAGACCATTTCATGCATTCAAAGCCAAAAATCTGGCCTCCTCTAGAATGGTTATCTTGAGCAGGGAACAGAACTGATAAGGGAGAGAGACAAATTTGGAAGTTTTGATGGTAAGATTATGGTGTTATAAAACCAGGATGCAAGTATGAAAACCTTAAAAAGTTTTGATTAAGAACACCAGCAAAATTTCCTCTTCAAGTGTGCAGCAACAAGGCTTTGTTGATTAAACAGAGCTATTCCAACACACACTAGCTGGGGAATTAGCCTTACAGTTTTACAGGGAAGAAGTCTACAGCAACTGGAGATTCAGTGAAATGTTCCAGTAGCAGACACCTTGTGGGGGGTGGAGGAAAAAAGGTGTATTGCGTTTTCTGCATTATTGGATTTTCTAGATAATACTGAACATCCTTTCCAAGCAAGGTTTCTTCTAGTTATTGATTCAATCTTTATTAAATTTTCTGGCAATGTAGCGCTACCTTTTAAAAATACTATTTAGAAGATTCAGATAAATTTGAAATGTAAATTATCTTTAGACATTAGAAGTAAGACTAAGTTGCTAGAAATGATTTTCTGGACATAGCTAAAATAATTTAGACACTCAAAAACGTTGTGTGGTCTCTCTGGATAATTTAAAGGCCAAATCAACTTGCTTTGAAGTAAATGTGAATCAAGACTCAAATCCCATGGATTATTTTAGTACCCTTGAACAAACAAAAGGCGTTTGAGAAATAATGATGATCAAATCGTAATTTTTTCAGAAGGATCTTTTTTTTCAAGTCAGCTACAAAGTTGTAAACATGTTAGATCTGATTGAGCCAGCTTCTCTTTAAATGCTCAGCTAAATTAAGCTTATAATGGGAAGAAGTTGTTCTAGGTAAACAGTCTGCTTATATGCCATTAACTACACTGGCCACCTTCTGAGTATTTTTCATACATCTGCTCAAGCACACACTCCTGGCTCACGTTACATGCTTATCAGTCATAAATGAATTATGTGAATGATATTGCAAACACTCAAAACATCTTACTAACAAGACCTTTGAGAAATCGCTACATGATGAAAGATTTTATTCTGAATACTGCATGTCTACCAGTTTCTCACTATTTCATATTTTTAAAGAGAAGGTAATCAAAGTCAGAAGATACTTGTTTCAGTGTTTGCATGGTTTTGTTAATTAAAACACTATTTCTGTCAGTCATGCACATTACATCTTAACAAAGAGCAAGTCCCCAAGTCTTCAATCACATAAATCTTAATAAATCAGAGGAACACACTTGTGGCTTCTGATAAAAGTACTGCTTGTTTTCATTTAGTGCCTACTATCACATTAGCATTAAACCGCTTTGAAGCCTATATTGTATTTAGCCTTTCATTTTTACAGAAGACACTGGCACTACTTAAGATTGCTTTTATTTTCAGTCCTCAAATGGCCCTAAATTGTCCTTGTTCAACTCATTCCAGGCATACTGTATTTTTCCTTTCAGCTATTTAAACTGTAAATGTTTCATGAATAAAATGATTAATAGAAGGGTGCACTATATGAAAACGTGTTTAACGTATATACTATTCAAATTCTTCTAAGTTAAATTTGAATGACATTCCATACGTTTTTCTTATATTTTCAAAAGCTTTCAGATTTTTTCATATCTTCCATCTGAAAATAATGTTATTGTAATCATACCTCTAATATGAGAATAAAAAAACCACCGCTTTTTAATGACTACAGTAAACAAACACTAACTATTTATTCTTCATGAATTACTGAAAAATGTAATATTTGGGTTTTTGGAAGAAAGCATAATGACAAACAGCAAGTTTCATTACTTCATTACGTTTTGACAGAAAAATACCTTGCTTTGAGAGACAGAACACTGAAACTTGGAGAGTAAAGTATGTTAAGGAATGAACTGAACTGTGTATATAATTCTCACACGAGGACCTGAATGCATTAGAGAGTCTAAGACAGGATTTCAGTCAGGTTTGGAGGGGTGGTGGTGTTTACATTTTGGCCTGACATTATTTCTTCTGAGATTTTTTTTAATCTGGATAATATCATACGTCTAGAGTAGGGGATCTAGGATTAGGTATTAGCTCCTGGATCCAGCTGCACTATTCAGTTGCATCTTAACTCAATGTGAGGGCAAAACCTGGACATCCATGAAAACCTCTCTTCCTTCTCACGTCTGATGTTAGTTTCTGTAGGAAGGAAACCCAAGAACATGAGCAGTACACTTCAGCAGAAAGACCAGAAACACACAAGATTCAGCAACTCACTTGAAGTAAGTTTGAAAGGTACTGAAAGTTATCATGCAGTAGATCAGTTAACATTTAGGTTACCACAGACCTGCATATTTTCTGTACCTGCATTACCCATTCAAGACTTTACTTCAAAAAGACTGAGTACTCACAAATCGACCTGTGGCAAAGCATAACAGCAATTCCTAAGCATTTTGAAGAGAAATCCCAAGTATTTCAAGGAAGGTAAACAGGCTCTTAAAAAGCATGTGGACATATCAGAAAAATCTATCTGTGAACTGTCTGTCCCAAATTTTAAAATAAGCTCTATTTGGTTCTTGGCACTACACAGTCTTTAAAAATCTTGGCATCCTTAATAACTAACATTAAGTACACTGATAATACCTTCATGGTCAAAAAGGAAGGACAAAGAAAGTTTGCTTTCCTTTTCTAATTGCAATATACATTACCATGTACTTGAGGGTTTCAATGCTCTGAATCAATGCCCAGAAGGCGTACCATTAAAACAGGGTTCACTAATGAAACTAGTAACTGAGTATCACTGAACGCAAAAATTTCAAGTAAGCTATACTCAGGCAATAATTGTATTTCCTAGAAATATAAGTTCATCTTTACCATAAAAGTGACTTCAAGATATTGCTAAAATGCATCGTAATTAGTCGTAAATTTGTTTGTAGTTGTATGCAATATTTGGCAATAGCGAAGAGTTATTAGTTGGCAATTGGTCATATAAAAGACTGTTCATCATCCCTAAACTTACAAGAAGCAATGAATCATTGCCACAAACTGTAGCTATTTATAAAGACCTGTATAAGGTTTCAAGTCATTTAAAGCTGTTAATCATGTGATCTGAAAGCAAAAGGGTGCTTTCCAAACTCAGCTATATCTCTGCTTCAACTATCTCAATGTCAAACGTGTAATCCTTATTTAATTGTACACAAAGACTCATAGAAATATTGAAAAACAAAGTAATGACAGGACTGCTTAAGATCAGTTTTAACTATCAGGCCTGCAATAGCATAAATTATACTGTGACTTAATACAAAGCCTTACTTTCTTACCATGCAGGGAGCAAACAAATACTAAATAATCATCAATATTGTCACATGAAACAGATCCCAGTTTAAAATTTAGATCTTGGTACTCATGACTCCTTATCTTCAGAGCAGTTTCAAAATGCCTGGTTATTTAAAACACCATTCTGAACTTACTACTTCTATTTATATGTAATAAAACCTATCTGTTTAATCACAGAACACATTGTAATAGTCTGATTTTAGTGTATACAAATGGTCAGGGCAACTATTTTTTTAACGATAGCCAGGAATGACTGGACCTGCTGCTGTTCACATTGTGGCACTTAGAGTTAACATTCTTTATCACCTACCTGCAAATAAAAGAGTACATAAGCTAACTGAATGCTCAAAGACCAGCTTCAAGAGATACACAGACAAGAAGACAGTGACACTGTGGTTCTTGAGTCCCTGGACACAAGCATTGTTTTCAGAAACTGAGATCGCTGCTTTTTCTTTCACCTTTAGTGTGACATCAGTGACAATTTTTCAAATGTTTCTGGTCAATAACTAGTATGCAAACTTCAGTAAGCACTGCATGCAAGACAATGGAGACTGGAGAGGATTAGCATAAAGAAAACATCTTGCTAAAATTAGCTTTTGAATCTGAATTAGCAACCCAACTCTTCTGAAGACAAATGATGGCTGTGTGTTAATTATAAAGTACTAGAGTTTCTATGCTTAATAGATCCCATTTTTCCTTTTCCTCATACAATATTTTTTTTTATATATAGAATTAGTTTCTAGCCAACAGACTCTCCTGAAAATGTTGCATCTGGAGTGTACATGAGAATAACTTCTTTATCCATGGTGAAGGTCTTAATTTCTACATTTTAAGGAGACAGAATTTAGATTATAAATTTTTATACTTTGGTTTCTCACTGCAGAAGTATCAAAATATTTCATTAATAATAAACAGGGAAATCCTTTCAGAATAATAAGACTGTAAACAGAAAACAGCAGCTTTTGCAGTACTGGCTTCTTTGATACTTAAATTACTAATACATTATTAGTAGTAATATTAATTATACACATTATGATGTTATTACTGAATATGCTTCAAAATTCCACCACTAGACCCCTTAGATTTTGAATCAAATCATGGTCTGAGACCTATTTTGTCCCTACAAGTGGAAAGTTGAAAAATTTTTAAGTCTACTAAAATTTCAAGCAATCCCTAATTCTTGAGAAAAATAGCCAAGTATTATTTGTGTCTATTTACTGGCTAGATTCCATCACAGAACATCTGTCATGTAAATACTGTCCCAGAAACAGTAGGAGGCACAGAAATGTGCACTGTGTAAATAAGGAGCACACAATGAAGATCTCGGTGATGATATTTATGTTTATGAGTGTGGAGAGGACAGATAACTTAAACATGGTATAGCCATTAACAAGTTATCCTGTCAGTACCTCCTGTCTTGAGTGAAGACAGATGTCATTAAGGATCATGCATTATGGACATTTTATCTCTACTAGGTACAGCATGTTTAATGGAACTGGCATAAAGAAGTTCATCTAGGCTAGGATTTCCTGCAGAGTATTGACAAGTAACAAGTCTGTCTCTCCCATGAAGCATCCCAAAGGGTTTTCAGTTCTGAGCTAGACTAGGCCTTGGGCAACCCACCCAAAGCAACTTCAATACCTCACACCTAGTGCTCCATCAGGAGAAAAGAATCCTCTTTCCACTGTGGAAAGAAACAAGTTTCACCTGTGCTACAACTGCAAGAGAAGGGTTTATGCACAGAGGGCCCAGGTTGATAAGGCTTGCACAGAACAATACATGAAAAAAAGAGACACAAATGATGACAGAGTAGAAGGCACATTCACTGCTGGCTGAACCTACAGTTACTTGTTTCCCTGCCAATACCAATGTGTGGAACCGGCTGCAAGCAGCTGGGAAACCAGCCATCCCTCTTTGGGGCTCTTACATATTTGCTCAGCAATTACTCCAGCAATTTCACATGCATACTCAGGATTTGACTGCCTTTATTCACCAAAAGCCAAACTTTAAATCGGATGTCCTCAGGTCATGCACAGTTGTATACTATCATTTATATAACATGATCACTAAGCAAAAGTCTCTGATTATCAGATCACAACTGACCATTCACGTCTAGAAATATCTGTTTGCCTAATAACTGGGATATTCATGCATATTTCAAAGTGCTATTAAACATGTGGTTTTGCTCATGCATGCCACTTTTTTCTTTAAAGAAGCCTGCCATAATGCAAGTCAAGTTTAGATAGAAAAACTTATCTATTAAAGTCTAGATACTAGTAAAATAAACTATATTCATTTTATAACCATTTTTGGGTAGAAGGCAAAGCAGTCCTGAGTTTTGATATTTAATCCTACAACTAACTTATTACACAACAGCATGGAAAGTCACTTTGCCTTTCTCCTCTAAGTGTTTTCATCTGTATAATGAGACTACTAGGTAGAGATGGCTTGTATCATTAGAATGCTGATTTGATAATTAATCTCTAATATAGCCACTTTGATCTTATAAAATAATACAAAATACTAGGTACTCTGAAAAAACCCGTCTTGGCATCTAAAATAGTCACTTAAAATGATGAACTAGAACAGTAAACCAAAGCATTGAGTCACTTTTGCAGAGTCAGGCTTTTAGATCTATCTTTCTTGATCCCTCATTCATAAAATGAGGATAAAATATTGTCCTGACTAAAAGAAGGGTCACAAAGATAAAGCTGAGCTCACTGCTGCAAGCAAGTCAAACCTCTGGCATCTAGCTGCACATCTTTAATTTTCCCTTTATTGTGTACCCAGCTTTGCAGTCACTGGTTTAAGTGTTGCTAAGCCTTCCAAGTGCACATCAAGAAAACAGGAGCAGTAAATACACAGTATTTCTGTGAATAAAGAAACATGATCAGGAAGAACAAACACAGGGACGAGGAGTCAAGGGTTCCTGATTCAGATTCAGGACTGTCACCAGTATACATGTGACCTTCATAATTAATTTTATCTTTTCGTCAATTTTTTCCACCAGTAAATGGGATGACAACACATTCCAGTACCACCAAGGAAGTAACGAAATATATGCTAACAGTTTTGAGGCACAGAGATAATGCAACGAACACCAATGAAAACATAAATAAGGAAATGACTGTTTCTGTGCAAACTCTAGCAGGGTTTTGCCGTACAATATAAAATAAGGTCAGATCCCATACAGAATGCTAAGACACTGAAAAAGCATGATCAATTTTTAATTAACAACACAAGGTGATTAGCCAGTTAAGACTATCTCAGAGTGGATATACATTATATACCATTGCTCATACAACTTTTATTCTCACATTTCCTAACTTTTTGGTGCCAGATTTCCCACTTTTCAGATGACTTATGTTGTGTAATGCAAGACAATAACTGATACATTAAAAATCACTTGCCAATTGAGAACTATTTTCAAGAAAAATGTTATCTAAAACTGTCTTGAGGTACTAATGTTATATCAAACTAGATAACTAATGTTATCTAAAAATGTCTTGAGAACAGGTGTGTCAAAAACTCTGGCAATGTCGGACAAAGGTTGGACTTGATGAGCCCAGAGGTCCTTTCCAAATGAAATGATTCTATGATTCTGTAATTTCTTGTGAAAACATACAATTTCACATGAATACTCAGGATTCAACTGCCTTTATTCACCAAAAGCCAGACTTTAAATTGGATGTCCTCAGGTCATGAATAATTGCCTATTTATATAAAATGATTGGTAAGTGAAAGTCTGTGATTATCAGATTACAACTGACCATTCACATCTAGAAATATCTGGCATATCTAGGAAATTCAACATGAACTAAAATATCAAAAGGGTAAAAAAAAAAATTTTGTTTTTACTCGCCATGCTGGCATGGTATACAGTCAATAAGCACCCAGCCTTCTCAAGAAAAAGCAGAGAATACTTCACGCAGGTCTCCCCTCTTTCCAACACCCGCTTGAACAACAGCCTAGGGAAGCAAAGGCACTCCCCGGGGAGCAGTGCACCCCACTTCTCCACCCTTCACCAAAACCCCCTGAGCCCCCGTGGGCAGCCCTGGAGAAAAACACCTCAACCATTCTGGCAGCCAAGCCCTCCTTCGCCCCAAAGCCTAAGCACACCCTCCCCGTGCGGGCGGCCCAGCCCGGCCGCGGCCCCGACCTATCCCCACTCGCCTCCCGGCCCCGGCGGGGCGGCCGCCTGCCCTCGCGCTAATGGGCGCTTCCAACGGCCGGCCGCGCGCCCACCCTCACAGCCCCGCCCCGCCCGCGGCCCCTCCACCCGCCCCGACCTGCCGGGCGCATGGCGCCGACGCTGCTGCTTGGTCGCTCGCTTTCTCTCCCGCTCTTCCCCGGGACCCAGGGGCGCCGTCCCGGCCGCTGAGGTCGTCGCCACCGCAGGGCTGGAAGCGTGGGGCCACCCCCACCTCCTCCCGGCCGTAGGGCTCCGCCGTCCGCTCGGGCGCCCCTTATATACCCTCCCCGGCGGAGAAGCGTCGCCGCCCGGCTCTGGGGCGGGAGCGTGAGAGGAGTCGCCGCTGAATCCTCCTTCCGTGAGAAGCGCGAAAAGCCCTCGACCTTCGAGATAGGTTGGCTGTGGAGAGGAAATGAGGAGGCGGTCGAGCCTTTCCAGCTCTGTAGAATTTTGGTTTTAGTGCGAGGCCGCAGCAGCAGGGAGCCCAGGTTGTCCCTGGGAGCACCGTGTTTTGTGGAAAGCCCAACGGGGATGAAGGGGTGACTGGGAGATTTTCCCCAGAGATCTCAGTCATAGCATCACAGATCACAGTTTCAGTGGCCTGCCCAAAGGTATTCTGGTAAGATGTGATTTCAGATATTTGCTTTTTTTTTTTTTTTTTTNACAGAGGAAAACCAAAGCCTTACAAAGTGAGACAAAGCAGCCCATGAGAGCCTGTAAACACATGAGCTCACTGCTGTGCTGGCCATCAAATTTAGTCAGGAGCCATTGACCAAGGTAGCATCTTTCAAGTTCAAAATAAAGGCCAGACCCACCAGAGGAGCTGGAGTTGCCCCTTGAAATAGGATTACAGGAAAACTGAAAGTACCTTCTGAAAAGTGGTTTCCAAGGAAGCAAAGCTTGTCCAAGTGCACTTCACACGTGGGCGTATGCTTCTTGCCTATCTGAACTTCTGAGTTCTACTTCCCTACCAGAACTTTAATGCCTTGTAGCTGATTTTAGTGAAATTTATCAAAGGCTTTAAAGATCTCAAAGGCGAAGTTACTAAGTATCATTTTCAGGAACCTGGGTGTCCAAAATAGAGGAGACAAGTGTGCAGCTCTGCCTGAGCTGAAGGAAAGGCTGCAGAGTGAATTCAAGCAGTATTAGAGAAAGGCAAATCCACACAGAGGCAGTCTTTATAATGCCTCAGTGTGACAAAACCTTCACAGTTTGCAGTCAACCACAAATCTGCAGGAGGCTGGACTTCAGTCGAAGAACTACTTCTGTAAAGCCCTTGCACACTGCAGGGACTGTATCCGACTGAAATACTTGAAAAACTGAATCATTGTGAGTTCTTCCTGTTTCTTTCATTACACACATAGATACTTGATTGTAGAAAGATAAGCCTTTGGCAGAGTCCAAAAGCAAGAAGCTCCACTCCCCAGAGAGGCCTTGGTGGAACATTGTTCAGTACAGATGGCAGGCGTGAAGGCTTGCAAACGGTATGGGCAAAATGTGTGTTCTCATCCAGAGGGGAAGAAGGAAGCATGGTGCTAGGTGTAGAGATATCTGGGTAAGGTTGGAACGAGACCATGTAGGACAGGTTGATGAGAAGATGGAGGTGGAAAATAATGCAGGAGCTGTTGTGGTGTTAGATCAGAGTTTAAAGGAGGATAAAACTTGGTGAGGGTTGTGGCAGTTTTAAGGACTGCTTGGTGAAATGCAGATCATTTGTCATGGTAGGTGCACTTTAAACCCTACCTGATGATGGTTAGGCTGAATGTTTTGGGTCTGTGCCTTTAGTTGAACCTGATTGAGCCTTTTCTACTAATTGAGACAGTGATACTGGCCTGCCCAGGACAATGATGAGAACAATAGGGTGAGCATGGTGCTGGCCTCTGATTATTTGCAACTCAAGACATTATTAGTTAGAGCGAGGCCTACAGCCAGCAGCCTTATTTCTAAGAACAAACCAGCTGAATTTTCTAACTGCAGGGTTATTGCCATTAATTTATACTTCTTACTATACCAGCACAGTCATGAAGGTTTTCTCTGGTGAGGTGTAATGTCTGTGTATAACTAGATATTACTGCCAATGCTATCTCCAGAAAAGACTCCTGCTGACAAATTAAGTTTGCTGTGAAGACTTTCACGTCAAGGTCTTCTCTACAAGCCCTGCAGAAGAATTAGGTTTCCACAGTTTTTCAACCTCCTAATGACTGCACTTTGTACATAGCATAAAATCAAGGAATTTATAATTTATACTGGAGGTGTAAGAGCACTCACTGTTTCTAGGGAAGAAAAGATCAGTTAAATTATTAAGCAACCTCAGCACTTGCCATGAAGTGACGCTATATTAGAGAGAAAACAAACAAAAAAACCCATGTTAAAACATGAAAAGCATGTCTTGGGAATGACGTCAGTGTTGTATTCGGTGTCTAGGCATCCTTAATATGAATTTCAAGCTTCAATTTTAATAAATTTGCTTCAAGTATATAAGCTTATCTCCAGACATCCTAGATTCATAACACTAATTTGGAGATCATTATAAACTTCTGTAATGCTTTTTAGCTTTAATTTCTCACTGATCTTCTCAAAACTAATTTTTGCTAATACTGTTATTTTCCCTTCATGAATATACCACTTTGTTGGACTTGTGGCCTCTCATTTGAATATGACTAATATTCAATATATTGCCAGTATAATTTCCTACATATATTACATGTTTGTTTCCTACAGGTTTGCTAAGGTTTGAACAAGTTGTCTGTTAGAGAGCTTGAATTGGTCTTGAAAGATTTATTGGCAGTTCATTATTAGCTCTTAATTTTACTTGCAGCTTCCATTGTAAAATCCACTGATAATATTGTTAGGTTATACTACAATACAGATAATATTGCTGTAATCATTAATATAAGCAGTTGGGAGTATTACATTTCAGATAATACTGTTTGTATTTTAGCAGAGGTTTGCATGGATGCGGGTTTTTTTAGATTCATGCTGGAGTCATGTTAGTTTATCTGCCTATGCACACAGGTACTTCACTTCAGTATTAGATGTTACTATAGAAATTAACTGGGATTTAGCTGAGTGCCACTCTTCATATCTAGTGGGAAAAAAAGGAGAAAGTACATGATATATTTCTAAATATTGGTTAAATCTTACAAAGAGGTATCAAATAAGTATTACTCAGTTTGTATGATAACTTTCAAGGAAGCAAGAAAATAGTGCTTGAGACTTTCCTTTTGTTATTTAAGTTCACACCTACTAAAATAATACTAAAACAGATCTAGAAGCGAACATGACTTAAACAGAAAATGTTGCTGTACACAGTAACACTGACAGTTAAGGAATAAATGGGTCAAGACAAATCTTTCCTTAGTACTATTATGATTAAATTGATTAATTAGAGAGATGAAGTATAAAAAAATATAAAATAGGTGGTGTGGAACATAAAAGCACTGCCAGTGTGTCATGAAAACGATTTCTGTCATTCTTTAGTTTAATTCCTGCATAAAAAAAAATCTATTTCCCACCATAGCATCCTTGGTGGTCACAATAGAGTTTTATATAGGTTTGAAGAAACTTCAGATACATTATGCATGGATTCTAAAAAAGTCTCTTTACAGGTATTAGAGAGAATGAATTTCCCCTCCCTGTCTGTAGGATATAATTTCATGTAAAATTACCTGTTATTGTCATTTAAGTTTTCATATGCATGTATAGGTTCACATCAATCTTCAAGATTTTGCTTAAAAAAAATCTATTAATTGGGTGACATTTAAGCCTTCAGTGTAACAGACTGAATTAATAATTTGTGATTAGAAACCAGTTCCAAACCTGCTTACAGCATAAGAAAAATCAATGTCACATTATAAAGCTATATAGCAAGCTCCTCTTACATACTTAGGAAAGTAATACCTGATGTGTCTTGTCTATCTCTTACGGTGGTTGTTGGTAAATATGAATTCTTAATGCCTGCCATCGTGGTTGTTTTATACCTTTATTTGAAAATCTGTATTGAAGAACTTACACAGCTAATAAATCACTTGATGCAGTGCCCAACAGGATGTTAGAAAAATTTAGATTGTATTGATTTGGACTCAAATCCCATTAAATAGACAACAGAATGGCTTATGGATTATCAGTAAAGCTTGGTCATAAATGAACAGCTGGTTTGTCTTCCCATATACAACCCACAAAGAAATGACCAGGAAGACAATAAATAGTTGTTCAAGTCAGTTCAGACCCCCAGTAGTGGGATACTGTGTTTCTTTGCTTCACTGAAAGCATCATTGGGTACATACATACTGGATTTGTGTCCTGGTTTTGCTGGGACAGAATCACAGGCCAGCAATGGCCTCAGCTGATGGAGTCAGCCTGGACCTTAAGTTGGGAGGTGCAAATGCCATGGCAGCTGACCCGAGTTGACTCTCAAGTGTATCCCAGACCATAAATGTCACACTCAGTGTAAAGGGGGTAGTTTGCTGGGGAGGGGAGGGCTCCTGCTTTTCTTGCTTCTCCCCATCCCTGGAGGGGCTTGCATCCCCTTCTGCTGCCAAGGACTGCTTTCCTGTTCATTGGGACTGCTGTACATTCACTGGGCTGAGCATAACTTTGTGTACTTCATATTGACATTAGGATTAATATGTTTTGCTGTTTTGTTAAAACTCTTTTCATTTCAACCCACAGGTCTCCTCTCCTTCTCCTGATCCCCTTCCGTGCTGGGGAGCGGTCATCAGGTGATAGAGCAACTGCTGTTGTTTAGCCTCAGATATGGGCTAAACAGAGACAATTTCTTAGACCTAGATTACTCGCTATATTTGGGCTGTATTCTTAGCTGATGCAAGTCAGGTTTATTCCCTCTTCACTCTTCTCAAAGTCTGTAGACATGCCTTCCTATGTATCATTCTTTCTTCCTTTGTATTGTATTGTATATTTTTTTCAAATTAGTAAAATATATGCCAGTGTGTCTAGCAAAGAAGTGCCTGCTTGAACCACAAAGGGGTAATGCTTATCTTTAAGTTATTTGTTAAGAACGGTCTGGAAGGTAAAGAAAGGGGACACCTGAATTGCATTCTTGAAAAATAGCAAATGTATGCGTTGCAAACAGGAAAGGACTATTTTAAGACAAGTTCATAGGATTGTAGCAAAATGTGGAAATTTAAAAGCAGTGAGGCTATTGACTTCAATGTTTGGTATTGCAAAGAGAAATAACCCAATGATGAAAACAGAGCAAAGGTGATGTATAGTTCCTATATATATAGCAAGTCAGCACTTGCTTCTCATTGATTGTACGTGCCTGAGAGACTAAGGTGACATCATTTTCTTCTCAGAAGCCATGTAACATTATGCAGACTTGACGTTTGATTTGTTGAGTGCTATTTGTAATTTTTCAGAATGTAATTATTGTACTGTAATGGTTTGTTAGAACAGTGTTGATTTACAGCCTCATCCTGTTAATTTAGTAATGTGCAGATCTGTGACCATTGACCACAGAATTAATTTAGTCCAGATTATAGTCATTATTTTTCAAGTAAGAAATTCCTATTCAGATACAACTGAAGCAGTATGAAGAAACCAGTAACATGTCTATTAAGGAATATTTTCTAATAGCATGAAGTTTAAGTATTTTGTGGTAGTTCTTAAAGACAACTTGTCAGGTGGCAAATGAATTATAAAGAGCCTTTCACTGGAATGATTTTATTCACTTTTTAATTGGAGTTACTCAAAACCAGTTTGTAGAAAACACTTCAAAATTAACAGCTGAGTTCTGTCAGATCAGGAGAAATAGACCATGTGACCCAAGAGTTTTTTGCTGGAATTCTAGTCTAATTTGCCAATATTTTAGTTTTAATCTAATGAGGAAATCTAACAGTTCTTGTTGCAGAAGCAATTTCAGCATACATTACATTGCCATTTGCCTGAAGTTAACTACTTCAAAGATACAGTTCTTTTTCATATTTGCCTCAACTTGAGGTTTTGCAGGGCTTTTCTAAAGCTTTTTTTTAGAATGGCTGATGAATGTAATAAAACAGATTTTTTTTTTTCAACATCTTTTTTCCTCTTACTGATTTCACATCAGAGAAATACAACCTTGTAGCACAAACCGTCATGCAAAATCTGTCATTAGAGTCCCATGAGGAAAAACATACGAGATTATTTAAAATATCTAGTGTTACAAATTTACAGAACAGAAATAAAAGATTAACAGCAGAGGTTAAAAAAAAGTAGACACTGTTCACCACTAGAATGGACAGTTTACAAGATTAAGAAATAATATTTCAAAACTCAAGTAGAGATGGATTTGGATTGCTGTATTTCAGAGTTCTGTGGTAACTACCTGCTAATTCATACACTATAATATTATAAAATTTTGTTATACTAAGAAGCAGATGATAATTAAGACATTTATTGAAATGTAATTACTATAATCTCCAAAATAACTACCAAGAGCCATTTGGTAATCCTAGTTATTGAGCTACAAATTGTAAAGGAAAAATATGATATGATTTTAGACTAGCCAAATTACATTTTCTGTTTGGTAACACCTCAATCTACTAATAATGTGTCTCAAAAGTCAATCCACTCCCAAATTTTAATTCTGAGAGGTGATAATTTTGGTTGTACATACTGTGCAAACTGGTTTTGTGTTATGCTAGGTAGAGAGGGAGAGGTAGGTTTAGCCCCAAAATATTTATGACCAGTCTTTTCTCCCATGACATACCTGCAGGAGCAGCTTACTGTTTGGCTCCGCTAATAGAGAAGAAAGTATATGGATCTCAAGGAATTGTTTCTCTTCTAGATTATTTGCTTGTAGGTCATGTTGAACTGTGCTCCAATAATTTCTGCAAAATGTTATTGTACTGAGGAAGTAAAATTTAGATAGCAACTTTAGATTCACATTTTAAAAAATAGTAATTTTTATACCTTCTTTCTGTGTGGGTGGATACTACTTTTCTCACTTTGCTGAAAGTCATCCTGTGAATTCTGATCTCCTACCTCACTGTCTCACTACATATAAATCATCTTACATCCAGATGTATCATAAATACTAATTAGTTTGTTATCTCCTTGCCCTTATGAGATTGGAAAATATTTCTTATCTCAGTTGCACTAAATCTCTGTTGAGGCTGGATTTTTTCAGTACTTCATGGAAAAAAAAGCAAACAGTTTTTTAGGGGTGTACTACCTGGAAGGGAGGCAAGTCTGAAAGAAACATAACTTGCACTGTGATTAGTCATGCATCTGCTTTGGTGGAAATGCAGCAAATCAAGTGTAGATGTGACTCATTTCCCTCTGTCCTAGGGTGAGCAAGTTCAGACAGTTGGTCAGATAGCTGGGACTCCCTGTTTCACTCCTTCAGTGAGTTTTGTCCTTCGTCGTATCATGGCTAGAGGCAGCTGGGGACACCCTGGACACAGAGTCAGGTTTTGAGTTAGGTTTTGGGTTTTATTTTAAAAGATCAGTAGTAAGACTTTTCATTTCATTGTCTTCAAGTACACTGGAAACCAGAATCCCAAATCAACATGCTGTGCAATCTGATCAGTGATAAAAAGTCCATCTTTTGGACATGGTGTGAGTTACTGAGGATATTTAGCCCCATCCCTGGAAATATTCAAGGTCAGGTTGGATGTGGCTCTGAGCAACCTGATCTAGTTGAAGATGTCCCTGCTCAGTGCAGGAGGGGTTTGAGTAGATGACTTTTAAAGGTCCCTTCTAATCCAAACTATTCTATGATTCTTTTTTGGGGCTTTGCAGCTTGATAGGGGGAGAGAGAAGATGTAAGATTGAAAGTAATTTTTAAGGGTTGCATGTTCAGCGCACACAGTATGCGTTTTTTTATTTTTGCTTTTTAAAGCTCCCATAAGTAGGTGGGTGCTTAGAAAATAGGGCAGCATGATGAGAATGTCTGTTAATATTAAACATGCTTTATATGCATTAGCTTTGCATAAACTTGTATTTCAGAAAATAATTTTGTCTTCCTCTATTTTATAAGAGTCTTTTGTATATAATACCATAATGAATTTTTCTTAAGTTTGGTTTGGAAACTCCTTATTGTTAAATCATTTCCTTCTCTTTTTATAAACTTCTTTTTCTCACATTATCTGTCCTTCTGCAGGTAAATTAGCACATACACAAGAAGTGGCCTGATCATTTCTAAAAGCCCATCAGAAGAGAGGCAGTGATGCTCAGTCAGTAACGCTTTTGCACATGCAGCCTCTTGTAGCAAACAGACTTCAGTGAAACCTGGCATTTTTGAAAGCTATGAAGTTCTGGGCAGCACTGATCCATTTTGCAGGGTATACAGTAACATCTTAATATACTTTTTATTGCAAATAAAAGTGACATAATTTTCTGTCTGAATATATAATGTATGAATGACTGCTTTGGAGACACTGATACATAAATTATAGATAGCCTTTTAGATTCTGCACTATGTATTATTAATTAAAAACTAAAGATCTTCATCTACATCCAAGTTACACCCTGGTATCTAGGCCACTGGAGAACATATAGTGTTGGGGACTGTATAAGTCAGGCAGAATGGAATAAAAATCTGCCTTTTTGTTGTTTATGGGTTGCATGAAAGGCCCAGAACCTTCTCCTGTTACAGTGGACAGCAGTTTTTTTGCTTTATGAAGAGGAGGCGTGAACAAGAATGAAACCGATGTCATATTTTCCTTCACACACACATATACAAAGAAGAAATATTTGTATCATGCTTTGCCTGGATTATATAATTTCCCACATGGCACAGTATGTTCTAGGAGATCTCTCTCTCCCTCACTCCCTCTTCCTATCCTCTCTCTTCACAATATATTTTAATGTTTGGTGGGTACTGTAGTTGCCCATTAGATTTTCTCATTTACAGGTTTAGAGGGCAGATGAAGATGACAATCAAAATTGCCTGATATTCTTAATAGCTGATCTTCTAATGTAAAATCAAAGAGATACATAACAAAGCACGTAATCCCAGCAAGCCACAGTCAGCAACTATTCCTTTTTTTGTTAAAATGGAAACAGCATATCATAGATGGCTGTGATGTTGCTTAGTGATTGTAGATTCATACTGAAGAATGTACTCAGGGAGCATCCATTGGTTGTTTCTTGTAATCTGAGGAGAATGCACTGTCATTGACAAATAGCCTTCAATTTGTTGTGTAAGGCAAAATACAATAAAAGCTAATACCCAGCATGTGTCTACAATCACAGATTAAACAGCAATCAGAATACATTTACTCAATTCTGCACTTAACATTTTTTTCACTAGTTTTACATGGAGACCTACAGATGGTTGTGTGTTTGTTTACACTCTATGAATCTGTTGTAACTTCTACAGTAATACATGTTTTGTCATTTTTCATTTTTGCTGCCAGAATTTTTCATGCTGGGACCATTATACAGAAAAGCTATGAATCTCATGCAAAAGACAGACAATACAAATGAAGATAAACACAAGCTACAAAAACCAGGCTAGAACGAAAGCTTCACATGTCCTGTAGCTCCTGCACAGGAAACAGAGAAATCATGCTTTGAGGAATGGACCTCCTTCAACACCTGTACAGACCTGAGGTGTTTATTATCCCACAAGCCAGATCTTTTCACAGATTCCTTAAGCAAAGTTTCCAAGACTTCAGGGGAATTATCACAGCAAGACTTAACTCTCCAAAGTGCATACATGATAAATTAAAATTAAAAAGCCTTCAGGGATTTCACTCAGGGAAGCTCATCTCAAGCAGTGAGAATAACAACTATTTTTCTTCTAGTGATGAGAAGGAAAACTAGGTGCCATCTACTGATGATCCAAACAATTTTCCCCCCATCATCTAGCACTCTTGTGCTTGAAAGTAGCTGCCTTAATGAGCTCCATGTTATATGCAGGCATCTTGTGTATGAATTGAAGTCCAGCTATTAAACAGCCCTCCAGAATATTTGAATGAGTTATTTTCCAATGAATAATCTCCCTGCATTTCATTGCTGACCAAATGAAAATGGAAGGAAGGATTTGAGGGGAGTGTGTGTGCGATTCTGTTGGACTGTAGTGGGGTAGCTGCTGGGATTTATAGGTTGCCTAGCTTCATTTTCCTTAGGGAAGGAGCTGATTCAGCAGTTGCTGTTGTGGTTTAAGCCAATGGCAGTCTGCCCATGCAATCAGCACAGTCAGACCAATGTAATCACCCTTTAATGCTACTTCAACTGACTTTTAACTTTGGCCTGCAGTGTTTGGCTGTTTTGCAGTGGTTGACAACAGGAGGGCCTTAACTAGGCAAAACCTCAGGATTTCCGAGGCGTTCACAGACCAAGCACAATAGTTGTCTCCATTCCTCACTGTTCTCCTCCCCTCTGCATTACCTTCTTTACAACTGCCACCTTCCCATGCCTTTTATAGGAACTGGTAGGTCATGGCCAACCAGTGTTGACCTACCCTGAATGTTGTGCATTGCAGTGTGCAAAGTCAGAGCATGCACTGATGGATCAAGGCATGAGTGTATGAATGACTCAGGGAAGTGGGCATGGTATGGGCTACACCAATGTGAAAAAGGATGTAGCATTTGAGGGCAAAGGAAATCGCCGACCTTTTTCTATTTCCAGACTCTGCGAAGCCCATGTTGCAAGAAGCTATTCTCATCATACCCTGTGAGTGACTCTCAGGGGAACAGTGATTCAGAGCTACACCACTGAGTCATAGTTCACCAAAATTGACTTCCATTAAATACTTGTCATGCAGCATCTATCTAAACAGAGTGGTATCAGGGTCAAAAATTATGCAGATCTGAAGACTGATGGAAACACATCCAAAGTATTTAGAAATAAAAACTTTGAAAGTGAGATTGAATCTGGGATGTTGAGTTTAAGTCAAGACCTTAGATATAGATAATGGAAGGTATCTGTCCCCTTTATTTCAAAATTCTGATGCTAACTAATATCAAGGACTGTGTTCTGGACTGGATGTACAAAAAATCAAATACAGAATCTGTATCTTTCTTTTCTGCTTCTCCCTGCTCCAGAGGAGAACAGAAGTTAGCTTTTCTCCCTTATCAGTAATACATTATACACTTTTCCATCAGTTTATATCTGCAGAAAAACATACATGTATTCTTGCAAGTAAGTGTCTTGTAATGGAGCCGTATTCCTAACCCACTTACTTTAGTATCCTATAAGCAAACAGTTTATGCAATTTTCAGTCTTGTGCAGACTTTTGGGGTGCATGTGCTGATACAAAATCAAAGGATTCAGGCAGTGCTGACTTTCCTGTCATCTCATTCTTCAGAATAAATTGTGCTGTGCTTTCTGTTAGTGCAGTGCAGTTCTGTGGGGCTTGCCTTTTAAATATACTGTTTAAAAACAGGTTTTTGGAAATAACTGTTGTGGCAGCAGGATGCCGAGTGGTGTGTGGGCTGTGTGAAAGTGGCTCAGAGATGTGAAACTCCAGCATCGTGGCTCATAGGGATTATTGGACACCAAGCAACTAATGCAACAAAAGCTACGAAGTGAAGACAGTTGCTGACTTTCATGGTGTAGAAAACAGTTGTTCCTCTGAACCCTTTCACCCATTATGTTTCTGCAGAATAGGGAAGATAAGATATGATGCGCAGCAACTGTATGCAATATTGTATATTCAAAACCCTCAAAGCTAGAGCCAGGTTTTTATCACCAGAACTGGAATTATGGTGCACACTGAGGAGCCATTTAGTCGTAGGTTTTTTGTCTCTGGTTGTGCCTATTGCTGTTTAAGAGAGAGAATAATAATTATTGTTGAGGCAAACAGCCTAGGTGGAAGCTATGGTGCAATGTCAGTTTCCTAGTATCCAACTAAAGCAACTAGAAATGAAAGATTTAACTTAAAAAGCCACTCAATAGTAAACCTAAAAACAATGCCGCATTTGTGTTCCAGACAACTGTTCTGTCTGGAATTTTTGTGTTCTTTATCAATTATTCTTTTCCTCTCCTTTTGAAAACAATATAGTTATCGAAGGCCACTAAAAACCAGCCAAGTCCAGTTGAAAGATTCCTTTTGGTGTTAGTGGATCAACCCTTTAGACTGTAGCTGGCTTTAGATGCAGAAGGATGCAAAAGTAAATGTCAAAATATAAAAATATAGCTATATATCTGTATTAAAAATGCTTATACACACGCACATATATATATTGTCCTGGTTTTAGCTGGGATAGAGTTATTTTTCTTCCTGGTAGCTGGTACAGTGCTGTGGTTTGGATTTACTATGAGAATAATGTTGATAACACATTGATATTTTAGTTGTTGCTAAGTAGTACTTATCCTAAGTTAAGGACTTTTTAGTTTCTCATGCTCTGCCAGCAAGGAGGTGCACAAGACGCTGGGGACAAGCATGGCTAGGACAGCTGGTCCAAACTAACCAAAGGCATATTCCATACCATATGAATGTTGTGCCCAGTATACAAACTGGGTAAAGTTAGCCGGGGCAGGCAGCAGATCATTGCTTCGGAATCAGTCAGCAGGTGGTGAGCAATTGCATTGTGCATCACTTGTCTTTCTTGTGTTTTATTTCTCTTTTTTGCTATCTTCCTTTTAATTACTAGTAATAATAATAGCATATTTTATTTCTATTTTTAAACCATTCTTATGTCAACCCATGAGGTTTTTTTCTCTTTTGATTCTTCTCCCCATCTCATCTGGGGCGGGGAGGAGTGGGCGAGCAGCTGCGTGGTGCTTACTTGCTGGCTGGGGCTAAACCACAACACACACACACCCCCACACACACACACACCCAGGCACTTCCTTAAAAAGTTTTTGAAACCATTTTGTAGAAGAAGTGGTGTCTGCAGAATAATGGTTTTAGTGGCTGTCATATGTTATGCATTAATTGATATGGTGTTGATTAATAATGTGGTGCATTTCTTGCCGGGGAACTCATGTCATGGCACACATAGTTCCTATTTCATATCCAGGCCACATATGTTCGGGCAATACCTTGAAAGTGTTGCAGAGCCTTGCAATGAATTGTTTTCCTCCTATATCTTTGATTCAATAAAATCAGGGCAGTTCAGAATTGCAATACATTAGAGGTGTGTTGCATTTTTTTTATTGACCCTTTCTAAGTAGTTTTACATATTAATTTAGTTTCTTTTAAAATTTACATCATGTACATGGATTTATGTATGTAAGTATATGCATTATATATATCCCGTGTACATATAGACACACAGGATTTTTGGTTATACATACTTGTTTTGTGTCTTGTGTTTATTCTCTAAAAATTGAAGAGGAAAATAATTTTTGGTTAAGCAGTTAGAATTATGTGTATGGTAGACAATTATGTTTGAGTAGAGACCTAAAAGTGAGAATACATGAATGCTATAAATATTGGTCATATTTTTAAATGAATAGACATAGCACTCCTTCCCACACCCAAAGCTGCCACATTATATTTGGAAAGAAAAGCGATACCTTTATGAAACACACACATGCATCTCCTTTGTTGAGTTACCTCTTTATTCAGTGAAGATCATACTCTCTCCGCTTTCCATTCCAAACAAACTGTAGGGAAATACTCCTCTACTTTTTAAATACAGCAGGCATGTACCCATTATTAGTATGTTGTGATGGAACTCTGATAGATGTTACTACCAACAAAACATCGCATTTCAGTTGGACATTGTTGTATAAATACTAAAAATACATGCAAATACAATTTGATATCAAAACACAGCAGCAGGCTGAAATTCTTAGGTCACAAGTAGTGTGAGTGGTTTAAACTTGAAGAGTTTATCTCCTAACTTAAAGAGATAGGAACTCCAGCCTGAGTCCTGAGTACATTTCTAATGTGAAACTACTGCAGGCCTCAGGAGATAATCTGATTATTCAAACATTGCAGGTAACAAAGAATATGAAATTGAAGCTCCAAGTTAATATTAAAATGAACTTGCTGCTTTTTCCTATTTGAAAAACGCTGCTTTTTATTTAAGCGGGTGGCATGGCTGTAGCAAGGCAGGTGGGTACAGAACATCACTTATGTTGTATGTTATGTGGGACACCATGACACAACATTTCAGTGTGTTACTTAGTGCAGGGGAGAGAGAACAAAAGGACCCTGTAAAACATACTAAATGTGCAAAGAAGCATCTGGGTGAAGAGAGATGGATGCCTCATTGCAAAGTGGCCGTGATGTCAGATCTCAAATGCACAGGCTAGTATTGAAGTGATTTAGGGCCCTTAAAATACCTCTTTTGCTGTCTTCTGAGTTATTACTTGGATTAGGAAAATAGGAACTGAAGATACCACTGACTTTTCTGAGTCAAATCTTTTGTTTGATCTGAACAACGGAAGGTCTTCCAATACAACAACTAAAATGCTCAGTACAAAGCACACGCCCTTTTTCTTCTGTTTTCCATAAAGTTTTTGAGTGTTTTTCTTCCATTTGTAACTTGGCCACATGAAATGTCCACCAGAAGAGTCAGAAAGAAAAAGTCTAAGAATTCCTTGTATGGTGTTTGTCATCCCTCCGAGGCTCCGAACCCTGGATTGCTTTGGGTAAAACATCGTCTGTGTGGCTGTCAGTGCTGTATCAGTCCTGTGTCACCACCTCCAGTAACGAAAACTGAAAATCATTAGAAAAACAAACAGGTAGAGGGGAAACCCACAGCATGTGTCTGGCCCCAAAGAATCACATGAAATTTAAAATGTGCAAGAGCTGTTTGATTCTTTCTAATAATTAATTTCTAATCCTGTATGTTCTTAGAGGTAAGTCAGAGCTGCATCATGCAGAAGCTTCAGTCTCTTTCAAAGTGAAAACTGAGATTCCCATGGATGCTGCTGATTGCAGTACATGACCTATAAAAAAAGATCAAATACTATGAGATTTTCCAGTAACACAGCAAATTGGCAAAGTTGCAGAAGCAATTAAACCAAGGCTGTTCTAGTCACTGCACAAGGGATGTCCTGCAGTTAGGATGAGGTAAAATCGGACCTTTTTTTCTTTAACAGTAGCTTCTTAGCTCTCTGTACTGCTCTTTCTGCCAATCTATGCTGTTGTATGTAGTAAGAAATGGGAGAAATATGCTTGAAATTATAGTTTCCAAAAAGAATGAAAGTCATAACTGGCACACTGGCCCAATCAAAAGTGTAGAAATGAGAAACCAAATCTTTCAATTTTTTTATGACCTATGGCAATTTTTCCAATTATCTGAGACATTTATAGTATGGGATGACATTGGGAAAGATATATAAAGGACTTGAGGACTTACAAAAATAGGGTAAGCAAGCACAATTTTACGGTAGCCTAACAGTAGCTGGAGTCAAAAGTGTGAATAAAGGCACTTGACTGTAGGATCCCCCAGTACTTTCTTTCCCCATAATTGTCAGGCCCAAGACATATATCTTGTCTTTTGCCATACATCCAGTGGTTACTGTATTGAGCAGAAATCAGAGCCTAGATGTAGGCCTCTAATGAGCTTAACTGCTCTCTGTGACAAGCAGGGAGGAAGTATGTGTATGTCTATCCATATTGCATCTACTTCAGTCAGCAGAAATCATATCAGTACTGAAGCCATAGTTCAGGAAGCCAGCAGGCCCCTCTGGTAAGGTGTCAGAAGTCACTAATAGTTCCACTGGTGGATGTAGTGTAATAGGTTGAATTCAAGATGCAGTCATCTCACATACACCTTGTCCTTTTTGTTTCCTCTTTTACCACTGCGCAGAGATTCTGGTAAATTTGATTACCTAGAGTGACCCTCCTGCCATTTGCCTTGGTTTCCTTTCTGTCTTTTGTCTCTTGCCCCCCTTTCCTCACTTCCCTTTTGATGTTTCTTCATTCCCCTGTCCTGCAGGAATATACATATTACCATCATAAGAACTTGTATATTATTAGAGAGATGTGGTCTTTTTTCCCAATAAAGTAATCACAGGAAATTTCTAATTGGTTCTGAAAGAGCATTCTGTAAATCTTACTGCTTTTATAAACATCAGCTTGGCATTTCACAGGTTTGCTTGCATTTAGAATGCTGCAACTATAAATATAAGATATCCAAAAGGACGGTGGTCTTCTTCGGAGAAGCAGATCTGACCAGTGGAGGCTGAAAGCCGTAAATTTATTCTCCAGGCATGTTCAGCTTTCCTACTTTTAGAATAATCAGAAGTAATTTTTTCTCGTTCATAAAGACATTCGTTGAAACAATATCAAATATTTGGAGAAGTGCAAGTACAGAGTCCATTGCTTTGTTTCCTAATCATTATACCCATATTGTCCATACTTGTGCCTATACAAAATAGAATTCCTTTTCTGAAATTAGTTCTGCTATAGGCAGATTAGGCCCTACACAGACAGAAGAGAAACAGGAATGTCCTGGAATTAACGTTATAAAGTATTCTTTTCCTATTTTACTCATTTTATTTGAGGCTGAACTAGTTAGCTGTTCATTTTCCTCTTTCTCACATGGTTACTGCAGTTTTTCAATGTCTTCATTCACTTTGAATAGCTTCCTATCTTTTCCACACCGAAACAGCACAATAACGTCACGTGAAGCCTGGGTTCCATGGGAAACGTTTCTGTGGAACCCGAAAAAGACGTCACTTGTTCTCTTCAGTCCCTATACAAGTAACACAGCCATTTTTTCTTCTTACTGTCCTCCTGCAATTTTTGAAGTTGTGCAGGCTCCCTCTGGTGGCCATCTACCACTTTTCATTTTAGTGATCATCATAGCGCACTGATATTAAGGCTGAAGAGGAAATAACTGTCTTGCCACTGTTTCACGTTTCCGTCTTTGCAGGTCCTATTCTCACTTCTGTCACGTTTACTACTATGCCTTGCAAAGCTGGAAAGTTTAGTGAGTTTAGTCATTTAGACTTCATCTCAACAGATTTGAGCTTTTGTCTTTTCCACTGCACGGCGGCTGTGTGGACCACATGAAAATCTTTTTCCTCTTTCCTTTCGGGTCAGGCTGTGAGTGGGCACCATAATGACCCCTCACTTGCTCACAGTTTGCTGTACAGATAAGGCATGTTTATAAAGCAGGGCATGGCAGTATTGACCATTTACCAGGATAAAGATATTCAGAGTAACTTGAATGCTTTCATTTTGACAAGGCATTTTCTAATATTTTGTTATTTGGATCTTGTGTTATCTAAGCTTTAACAGCAGAGTTCAAAGACTGAATGTGAACTCCAAACCACTTCTTTTGTTATCTTTTTAGGCTAATCCAGTGTCTACTAACATCAGTGGTAGCCATGGTCTTTACCAGAAGAGGTAGATCATGCTCTTACTTAACTTATATTCAGAATAGAAAAGATAAAAGATCACCTCTCTTCATGGTTTTAGAATTACAAAATAGTTTATTTTTTCTTACTGTAATTTGCTGTCACTCTTTGTATGTAGTAGGGTAACAGTCAACAATGCTTCAGACCCTCTATGATATTGGATTGTATCAATGGATACTTTCTTAAGAACTATAAATGCTCTGTTGTAACAGAAAGGAAGTTTTGTCTTTATGGCAAGAAGAATAAATTACTCAAAAAAAATACCAGGAATCCCAAGTCCAAGAAAGACAGTTTAGCCTGGTGAAAATATATTTTGTAGTTACTTCTTAGAAAAAAAAATCTATAAAACTGATTGTGTTAATCCAGTGTCCTACTAAGCATGTACTTTTGCTGCCTTTTGCTGCAACCAGCACAGCCAGTGGAAGGAAGCCTGTAGCAGTGCACTGCTGGGAAGGAATGCTCAGCCTACCATGGGAGGGATATGAGGGGAACAAACACAAAAGCGTCACACAACTGTTGATGGACAACTGCACTCAGGCACTGCACTGGCTTCAGCTCTTTCAGAGCAGCACAAAATCTATGACTTTTGTCCATATTCAGTGGGATTCACCCCAGTGACTGCCTGCCAGAATCAGCAGCCCTGAGCCTACACTGCACTGCATGGTGTATGCCTGCACTTTTGTGTGTATGAGGACAGCTCAGCTACCTTTGCCATTACAGCCATCTTTCCTTCTTCTTTCTGTCATCTAAAAAGCAAAAGGGGGGGAAAAAAAAGAGCATCAATTACCTCTTTTTGCAATTATCAATATAGGGCATACAGTGCATAATTTGTTACCTTGTATCACATGAGTGATCTGAAAGCACCTTTTGCTTTGATATACGCTTTAAGGAGTTCACTGGGGGAATGATGCCAGAATTTCGAGTGTGATAAATCAAATTGAGGTACAAACTGACCATAAACCATTCTGAGCAATCCTGAGGTTTTATGAAACATTCTTTAAAAGAAATCCTATGGAAAAAAACTTGGCACAGTATGTATGACATTTTCTTTGAGTCTGTAGATGCTGTAGTTTTTTTGTAATGTGTCTAGGCTTGGTTTATGAGAATTCTGCTTAGCTCCTAAACTCTATTTTGAATTAAGCAGAGAGAAAAACAAACAGACCTAGAACTATACTGTTTTTAAAACTCTTGACTTGTATTTAAGCATGGGAAATAACTCTTTGGTGTACAAGGATGAGATATGAATGTTGCCAAAGATTTCAGAGTCTGTTGACTGAGAAATTTTTGTTTCTAAGCATGTCAAAAGGTCTCTAGTTGATACCCTGACTATTTTGAAAAAGATCACTCTATGAAGCCAATAAGGCTCCAGTGTGTCCGGTTGTGTCAAAAAAAGGTAAAACTTTTGATGTCCTCCTTTCCTTAAAACAAAGGAGGCAGCAACTCTGTGTGCAAAGGATCATCATCTGTGACATTCATCAACATGCTCCTGTACCCACATGAAGTCTAATCTGTATGTCAAAATCATCCAGGTGACTTCCACCAACTTCAGCAACTTCTGGTCATATCTCAAAGTTCTTCAGTGAGATACACATTTTCACAATAACATCTCCTGGCATTTAAAAGTCTGCTGTGAAAAGTAAAATCTAATATATTTGTTTCACTAATCAGAAAGTTCAAATAAACTATCCGTGAACTCCAGAAAGCTATTCAGCTAGGGGCCACCTGTATTTCTGTTTGTAGCTCATAGGTCCACAAAGTCTCATCTCATAGCAAAATGAGCTGGTTTGCCACAGCCAAACTATGGGATTCTAAATATGATCCACAGATATTCATCAATTAAAAAGTTAACGTTTCCAGTAAATTTTAAATCCTTCTCTCCGTGCTAGCAGAAAGAGAGAGATTTCTGTGAAGGATAATTCATACTCTTTATGAGAGTGAATGCTATCAGCTCCAGCTTAGCTGGGTGCTGTAACTTACTTTACTGCTCTTGCAACACAAAATTCAAATCGGAGTCCAGGTAGAGTGGGCATGTCTTCTTTGATAATCTAATATAAAATTAATTCTTAGTAGACATTGAAAATCATGTATACAATTTATACAGAAGGAAGACTCTCCTCTACATCTATACTATGTAGAAACCTTCCTTAGAGAAACCCTGTGCGTGGCCATAGCTCTTCACTCTGTGAACAGAGATGTACAAAGAAGAAAGCAGGGGAAGTCACATCAGGAACAGCAGGAGAACTAAGACAGTTTTGAAACTAGTTTCATACACTCATTTCTTTTTTAATTGCTTTGATCTTTTGAAAAGTCCATGTTATGCACTGAAAAGCTGGAAGGCAGAGCATTACTTGCATTACTGCATGAATTTAGCAGCTGTACTGGAGCTGAAATAGATAGCACATTTTTTTGTGTGTGGCCTTTATTAACAGAAGAGCATGAGAAAGTGAAAGTTAATATATTTTTAGTAGAGCATTAGATTGTATGTTTTATGTTGCACTGTGAAAGGTGATTTTCCTGATTATAATGTCCTGATTATTTAGGAATGTGGGCTGTTTGGGGATATAAGAACAGGGATGAGAAAAGGATTTGAAGACTATGCTGTGCTGGCCCAATAGTATTTTCCTAGTAACATAACAGCAGCAGTTGGTCACTATAACTGGCATGGGGAGTAGCAGTCCTGATTGCTGCATAACCTCTGGAGTGGCAAGGGAGAATGCTTGGTTAAGCAGCTTGGTTGAGGTATTTCTGAGGAAGGACTGAGTTGCTGTGTGGCAGCTCCAGACTTACATGATTTACCAAAAATAATTGCTGTCAGAGTGTTTTAATGCTTGTTTGCTCTGCCCTCTACTATATCCAGGAGTTCATCCTTCACTGAATTAACACTGTATGACAGGAAGGAAGAGGTGCTGCCTGATAGGTAGAGCACTGTTTATTACAGGGAAAGGAGACTTGGGCTCTAGTCCCTCTGCACAGAATTCTATATTGTTTAATGAATGTTTAATAGAAAACTGCAGAATTGTTCCTTTGAGCAGGCATGGCTTGTAACTGCTGCAGGATTGTGTTTGTTCTGTATTGTATTTCTCTCTTCATTTTGAACATGTGGCGCCATGCAGAAAGCAGTCAACTGCATAAATGCCAGAAGATGTCAGTAGTATGGTGATCAGGATACTCTTAGGTGAGAGGGGCATCTGACAAACATATCAGGCATGTTCAGGAATGTAGGAGACAACCACTGAATCTCCAATACACGAGACAAAGGTGAGAGAGGAGGAGGAAGAAGTATGTACCATACAGTGATGATGGGTTTTGGCATAGTCACAGAAGAGAGCTTTTGGCACAAGCTCTGGAGTTTGTTGACAGACAGCTAGGTTTCAGGACTGTGGTTTTGGTCATGTCCTCCTAAATCCTGCTTATGCAATTTAGATCACTCTATTTCTTTTTTTTGGTATATAACTTTTTTTTTCCTTTGTCTTTCTGTGGTGTCTACCCTCTCCTTCCATCCTGAAAGTGACATTGCATACTGCCTGGGAAACACTTGGACATGGCAACAGGGAGAGTAAAGGAGTGTAACACAAAAGCTCTCCAATTATGACAGCTCTATACCCACAGTAGGCAACTTAATTTTATAAGTAACGTGCCCTAAGAGTGTATTTTTTTAGGCAATGGACTTGCAGTAATGTCAATAAAAGTCTAAAAATCCGAGCAGAATTATCAGGCGGACGATACCTTATCAGGACTCATTGTAATAGCCTTATAGTGCATGTTTTACAGAAACTAATCATTATTGAAAATCTTTTTCCCCATTGCACTAATGTGAAGCATTCTTGCATCAACTGAAAAAGCATTGTTTTCAAATGCTAAGCACTGACTAAAAAAATATAACCATTCAACATTTTAAGATCATTTTAGGGATCAATAAATCACAGCTTATGGGTCAAGATTTCTTACTAGAATCACAACCTTTTCACTTCATATAAATCCTCCAATCACATGGTTCCTGGCCAAAGCCACAAAGAGCACATGAGCCAGGCTTAACAAGCAAAAGTTATGAAGGATCCAATTTTTTTCTTTAGGAATTAAATGAATAAGCCAAGAAAACAACTCAGCAGGTCTCAGGAGAGAAGATCCTGGAGGAGTTATCACCTGTCAGCAGATGTCTTGACTCCCAATTAGAAGTTGTAGTATATGTGCAAGATCAGCATTGGTAAGCTAGCCTGGAGACCAGCTCATTCTCTGTCAGCAATTAGATCACTTGATTAGCACAAGTAATTTAGCAAGAGTACTTAAAAGGATTAAGAAAACACTTAGAGGAGCCTTAGATCAGGAGACAAAACCAAAACAAGGTAAAGTAGGAATATTATGTTGCTTTTAGACAAAATGCTAAAGATGTGTTAGCCTGCAAGGGGTAGTCTGTGGAGCATGCTCACCTTGCAGGCCAAATAAATTGTGTAGAGAGAATAAACCCACAGGGAGCAGATACTTTCCTCAAAAGAACAAATGAGAAGGTAAGGGCAACACAGAGTTTTTGAAGTGGTACAAACTAGTTTTCTGGTGAAGAAATAAAATAAAACATGGGCAAAGCTGCTTGAAGGTAAAGGGGCCCAAGATAGCTGGGTAGCATTCAGGGACTGCTTCTATGAAGCTCAAGATCGGAGCATCCCGACACGTAGGAAGTCAAGGAAGGGAGCCAGGAGACCTGCTTGGTTAAACAGGGAACTGCTGGATAAGCTTAGGTGGAAGAGGAAAGTTTATAGATCTTGGAAGGAGAGACTGGCGACTTGGGAAGAGTATAAGGCTATTGTCAGGGGGTGTAGGCAGGCAACTAGGAAAGCTAAGGCCTCCTTAGAATTAAACCTGGCGAGAGGGGTCAAGGACAGCAGAAAGCGCTTTTTCAAATACATAGCAGATAAAACTAACACCAGAGACAATGTAGGCCCACTGATAAACGGGGAGGGTGCCCTGGTGACAGAAGATACCGAGAAGGCTGAGTTACTGAATACCTTCTTTGTCTCTGTCTACTCAACCGGAGTCTGTCCTGAGG
>VYZX01013362.1:61616-112975 GCA_013401335.1 Brachypteracias leptosomus
GAGAAGGCTCTCAGGGGGCCTTATAGTGACCTTCCAGTGTCTGAAGGGGGCCTACGTAAAGGCAGGGGAAGGTCTATTCAAAAGAGTTTGTAACGATAGGACCAGGGGTAATGGTTTTAAGCTAGGAAAGGATAGATTTAGATTGGATATTAGAAAAAAGTTCTTTAATATGTTGGTGATAGATCAGTGGAATGGGCTGCCCAGAGAGGTGGTGGGGGCCCCATCCCTGGAGTTATTCAAGGTCAGGCTTGATGGGGCTCTGAGCAACCTGACCTAGGTAGAGATGTCCCTACTTGTGTACAGAGGTTGGACCAGATGACGTCTAGAGGTCCCTTCCAGCCTAAAACATTCTATGATTCTGTAAGTGTGTCTTAGTAGTTGTAATTAAGGAAAACTGCCTTACAGTAGCACTGTGATACAATCTAGGAGATAGAAATCCTAAAGCATTTGTGTTTTGAGCTAAGTATTAGGGGCACATGTGGTTGTACACTGTAAAATTAAGTATCTATTCAGCCAAAGAGAGAGAGAAAACTTGGGATTATTTAGATAAGGGCTGTATTACTCTTAGTTTTATTCATCAAGGCCACTGATTTCATAGCCCAGGCAGAATTCTCTGATTTAAAGATTTGGTGTATTTCTAGATTAAAATGTTAGACTAGAATGAAACAAACTGTGCACTCTGTAATTGTGAGTTGGCTGAGGGCAGGCGATTGCAAACAGATTGCAGCGCTCTTGTGCTGCTGACTAGTCAGGTTGGGGGCTGCATTTTCAAATGTTGTGACTTTGGATACACAGAGTTGTTAGGGACCTGTTAGTAATAGCACACAAAAATATCTTCAATTTGTTAAGCTAGTCCTTTCAAACACAGTTCTGATCAATATATTTTTAATTCCTGGGCTGGAGTATTGATCTCTTGTTATATGATTAAACTATCATAGCATTTAAAGTATGAAACCTCAGTAGCACATGCCATGTCCAGAAGATGTATTATTTATCACTGAGCAGATTGTGCAGCATGTTGATTTAGGATTCTGGTTTCCAGTATACCTGAAGACAATGAAATGGAAAATCTTACTGTTGATTTTTAAAACAAACTAACTAAAAAGAACAACTCACAGTCTAACTCTCTGTCCAGGATGTCCCAAACTGTCTCTAGCCATGACATGAAGAAGGATAAAACTCATCGATGGGCTGAAGCAGGGATGCGTGTGTATCAGGGTGTTTCCTTCAAAAGATCATAGAATGATTTGTGTTGGAAGGAACCTCTAAAGGTCATCTAGTCAAACTCCCCTGCAGTGAGCTAGAATATCTTTAAGGAGATCTGGTTGCTCAAAGCCCCGTCCACCTGGAGCCCGGGAACGGGGCTTCTATCACCTCTCTGGACAATCTGTTCCAGTGTTTCACCAGTCTCATTGTACAAAATTTCTTCCTTATATCTAGTTTAAATTTACAGGCTTTTAGTTTAAAACCATTACCCCTTGTCCTGTTGCAACAGGCCCTGCTAAAAAACTTTGTCCCCATCTTTCTTGTAGGCCTCCTTTAAGGGTGCCTCAAAAGGCTGCAGTAAGATCTCTTTGGAGCCTTCTCTTCTCCACGCTGAACAACCCCAACTCTCTCAGCCTTTCGTCATAGGAGTGGTGCTCCAGCCCTCTGATCATTCTTGTGGCCCTCCTCTGGACCTGTTCTAACAGGTCCATGTCTTTCTTGTGCTGAGGACTCTAGAGCTGGATGCAGTATCCCAGTTGAGGTCTCACCAGAGCAGAGTAGAGGGGGAGAATCACTTCCCTCAAACTGCTGGCAAAGCTGCTTTTGATGCAGCCCAGGATATGGTTGGCCTTCCTGGCTGTGAGTGCACATTGCTGGTTCATGTCCAACTTTTCATCCATCAATACCCCCAAGTCCTTCTCTTGCAGGGCTGCTCTCAATCACTACCTCCTCCAGCCTGTATTTGTGCTTGGGATTGCTCTGACCCAGATGCAGGCCCTTGAACTTGGCCTTGTTGTACTTCATAAAGTTTACATAAGGCTAAGTAAAGGCTAAATTGTAATAAAGGATATTTGGTATATTCTTTTTTTCCCTTTCAATTAAGTAGACATTAAGAGTCACATTCTTTGCACTTACTGGTTTTTGTTCATCATAGATTTAACATGTTTATTGACATTTCAGAGGCTCTGAATCTCAAAACATTGCCTTTGTTAGTTGTGTAGTCCAGTTTAAAATCTAAACAGTAGATTTTCTGTTCTGTTGTTGATGTTTTAACAGAATTAGTCATGTGTGCATGACTGAATCCATCTTCTTTCACGTTAAATGCAACTAATATCGCACCAAGGAACTGATTAACATCCCTGGTAGGGGGAAAAATGAGGAATTCAATAGGATTACTCTATAATGTACTGAAATTCAAGCTAATCCCTTTCAGTCAAGTTACATTTGAACAGGTCTTTTTCTCCAAATCAATAGGTCAGTTCTTTGTAAGAACTGCATATTTATTTGTCCCATTTAAAAGAAACTAATTTTAACAATGCGTGTATTTATGCTTCACTGGCCTACTAAGCACTATTATCTTGCAGTTCAGTGACTTTCAGATGTGCATTATGCTGAGACACTTAATGGTAGAGTTTTGTTGAGTGAACTCTGGCATGTATAAAACTTGCATCCATGTCCTAATAACCACCTTGCATTGCATGTATCACAGAAAGGTGGAACACCATTGCCTGGAATGGGTATTATGTATACCCATGGTGTTCTGCAAAAATGGCCAAGAGGTATTAATACATCTATAATTAATATTTAGGTGACTGTGGACTAATATATGATGGGATGGCCATTTTATGGTTGTGCTGATGCCATAGTCTTTATACCTTTTGCTAACTGCTTGTGCCTGTGTAGTGGGTCTGTCTGAGCTGATTTTCCTCATGCAGCCCTAGGACCCAGAGANTAGTCTGAAGAGAGCCATAAGGTGCATACCAGTATTTGTGCTCTGTATAGGACGTATCTATATTTGGCTTTCTGTCTAAATTGCTACTGGAGGTGGTTTTGGGGCTGTGTTAATACTTTCAACATCCCTGGAAATGCTTAGAAGAGCACAAGTTGGTACAGGACAAATCCATGCCAGGGACAGTTTTAGTAATTCATCTGTAGAGATGAGAGAGCCAAGCTTGAAAACATACTCTGTCACTGCTTGATTTATTAGTATAGACTTAATTATGTAACTTTGTCATTGACCTGACAGGAAGGTTAAGGAATTGTTCTACCTTAAAAGAAATCTGGTTTTCTCCACCAGCTTATGGGTGGGTTCAGAGAGTAGGAGAAAAATGATCCCCATATTTTTTCTCATTCTTCTTTACCTTTTTTGATCACCTCATTTGATTGACTTATTTTAATGAACTGCTTTAGTGTATGAAATATATGCAGTATAATGGCTAGCTGATATGAAAATATAAGGTTCAACTACAGTTACGAGACTTATCACTATCTTCTAGTATTGAAGACATAAATTAGGGCCTTTTTTTGTGTGTGTCTAGCTTAAGCCATGCTGATGATAGAGCTTAGTATATTTATGATTAAGTAGATCCTGTAAAGAAGCTAAAAACTAAATACTTGAGGTTTTAAATAGTCCCTTGGAATTTCTACTATGAATGGAAGACTCCTTCTGCCCTGTAGAGCATTAATGTTTGAGCATAACCTGTTCTTCCTCTTAAATTTTATGATAGTGTTGTGCAGAACTGACATATCAAGCCCATAGAGTTTAGCCAGGTTGTTCTAAATCTTTATCAACAACAGATAGTCATTTGTGGTTTACTGCCTATTTTCTTTTCCATGTTTCTATGAATCAGAAGATGAAGGTATTATAGTGAGTTTCTTCCTTTACATTCTGAAGTCATTTTTTGCAATCCTGTAGGATAGACAGTCCAACAGAGAAACAACCAGAAGAAAAGGAAGGCAAAGCTTCTTTGAGCTATTTATAAAAGTTATTAGTCTACAGCTATAACAAAGTAAAGCAGGTGTTTAAACTTAGGTGAAACTATAAGTAGGTTTATAATTTGATAAAGTAGTTAATATATTTAAGCATCAAAACCTTATGCAATAAGCACAACTATTGGTCTTCTATTTATGTGTAAAATGCATACCAAATAACTTCCCCCTACAATTTTAGAAGAAAAAAATAAATGAAAATTTTGTTCTCTTTAAATTTACAACCAGAGAAAGGATGTAATAGTAATAATTTAACCATTTGCCTACTGTGGAACTATTAAAAATTCTGTTCAGTTTCTTCCCTCATTATCCCTATTCCTACCATTCCCTAAAACATACTCTTTCTTTTAAAAATTCATATCAAGGACTATGGTTTTATGGATGTACTGATCTATGTAAAACTTGCCCTGGGTATCAATCCTGGATACCATTTTTGGTTGTTGGCTGACTCTTTTGTGTCTTTAATTGAGCACAATATCTTCCATGCTTTTTCCTATAACGGGATGTTTGACTTGGTCACCAGAAGCGTGGAAGTTCTCTCTCTTCTCTTTTCCCATAGATTTAGAGGAAAGAGTAATGAAGGGCCTACAGCTCAGGTGGAAAGCTAGACAATAACATAAGCTTGATCCCTTGTAGAAACTAGTGGCTCTGAAGGGCTGTGGAGCATTCATTAGGTACAGACAGATGGATAGTGCCAGATTCTTTTCAGAGGCACATGGCTCTGCAGAGTAGCAAATGAAATATCTATCTCATTCTTGCCTCTACTCTGTTCCTTCTAGAGTAGTTATTTGCCCATTGCTCATAGATCTGACACTGAAAGTTGAAGTATTGCAGTACCACCTGTGGTGTTCAGTTTTCACAAGGGTGTGAGAATCTGTATAGAAGTTGTTTCCTGGGTAGTTTTTTTTCCCTCTGAAAATCAGTAGAGGTCTGAAGGAATGTGTTACTGAATCTTGCATTACGTCTGCACATCAGGAAGCGAAGTATAGTGAGATGCCTGTGGTCGTGCTGCAGGAAGCATGCAAGTGACCCCCTGCAGGTTTCAGAACAATTGTTAAAAATACAAGCTGCACTCTGCACATAATACTCATCCATCACATGGTATTTAAACAGTAACTAAGGAGTAGTACATGAAAATCCTTGCATGAATCCAGTCTTGTGCTTTTGCCAGTTCTGTTTTATAGTCTTGCAGATAAGATTAGGATAAGCATCCATGTAGTGGGCTCCTGTGACAGACTGGGGGGAAAAAAAGGCATTTTGCCATGTCATTGATTGCAATTCTTCTGTAAATGTGTAATTATTAATCTTTCCAACATTTGGAGTTTCCACAATTTATGTCTGGGGGTGGGATTACTTTGTGCTTTATATATCAGGTTAGCAAAGAAGGCTTTTCCTTCCAAACCTTAAGAAATATATTTAAATAATACTTTGGGGTTTTTTTGTCTTTAAATGCTGCAAAAATCTGAGAATCTCAGAAATGTCAAGCCCCTAAAGGATGCCTTTATATCCTTTAGGCAAGGGGTTCCCAAATACAGTGACCATGATTGAAAATGGGTTCCTAAAGCAAAGATTGAAATTCTGCCACCTTTACCTGTGTCATTCCAACCCAGTTGGGCATATAATGCAAGAACTCTCATTTGAGGAAGGCTGATAATCTATCCTGTTGTTATTATGATTGAATATTGCAACCAGCTCATCCAGGACAGGTTGCATCCTGATTCCACAGTGTTTCTCAAGAATGCACTCAGCTCAAAGAACTGCATTAGACCTTGGAATTTGGCCCTGGGGAATTCTGAAATCGCATGAATCAAGAAAAAAAAAATACTGTGAGAAATCTACCATGTTGGGGAAGAAAAATAGGTTTTATCAGAAAAATGTTCCTAAACTTTATTGATTTTTCTTTTGTCACTTAGAATTTAACTGGAATTCATCACCTGCTTAGTCAAATCATAGGATTTCATATGAACTTTGGGTTTTCTTATTCACAAACCCTCTAACTGGCCTAGTCAAATCAGGAGATTATCTCTTGGGATTTTAAGCTAAGAGATTCTCTCTGTTCAGATTCTTTGACAACATTTGAACACACTGAAAAAAATCTTAAATATCCCAATTAAGAATTATTGAAATAGGTAGCTCATAGTTGAGGTAATTTATTTCTTAAGACCTTTAGATGGAAAATTAAAGCATAAATTAGTCACATTGCAAGTAAAGTTATTCCCTGCCATGGCCTTTCCGTTTTTCTCCTCTAAACCACTAATGAATGCTCTAGCTGTAGAAGCAGCACAAACATTGTGCTCCCTAGTTTGTACTCCTGACAGTTCATAATATATCAGTGTCTGCCCTGTCAGATTCTGCTTCAGATCAGACGGCCACAGATCTGACGCTAAGACAAGTATGTTTAAATCTCACACAGCCCAAAGAATTGAGGAAGTCTCTGCAGGTTTAAGTATGAATACAGCCCTTTCTTCAGCCAGGTGTTTTGGAATTAGAAGTTTTCACTAAAATTACTGGCATAATCCTTGATGCAAATAGTCTCTGTTTCCTCTCTGTACTGGAAAGGTACTACTCCCGGTGTATAAACAAACAGTGATTCACTAGGACAGTGAAATAGAACAACAGATGACCTTGCATATGAATGGGTTATTCTTCAGTTACGGTAATGAATCATTTCCCTCTTGCACTCCTCCCTTCACTTCTACTTAAATATGTTTCTTATTATTCAGAATTCACTTCTTGAAAGAACAGTTGTCCCTGAAGATCTAGAGGGGAAAGATCCTTACTTGTTTAAAGTATAGAGGAACACAACTCCACTCTTCTGGTTTATCAGGCAGCATTCTGTTTATCAGTGCTTCTATTTACTATTTTATGGTGGACCATACTTTCTTCTTAACAGTTTGTGTCCTCCTGACATGAGGTATGTTTTGTGTGTGCAAGCCTAAATTATACATGAAAATTCTTATTCCTTCCATAGAGATCTCACTGAAGTTTGGAGACTGGGTAAATGTAAATTCTGGGTAAGCACTTCAAGATTGTTCACTGGAAAGTCCATTAGAATAAATCTCTTTTGTCAGTATTTAGAAAGTCGTTGCCGTGTTTCAGTTTTCTTATTCTCCAGCCCGCTTGAATATAGGGAAGCCTTGTTCTGAACTTGCTACCCCCACAAGCTCTTCATGATTCTTTAAATACTTCAGTATGCAGATTTCCTGAAAGGCTTCCACAAGCTGGTACTTTGGGGTCTCTGAATATTTTTTCCGTAATGTTGTTGCCTCGGTATATCTTACAACTATAACCTCACATTTAAACAGTCCTTTTGGCACTTGGCCATTTGTCCCTGTTGCATATCAGTGGTAAACAGCTGAGTTTGCTGACTTTTAAGTACAAAACCATTGTGTTCTAGCTGAAGCTATTAATGAAAAGACTACTGAAAAGACTGTTGGTGGAAGCTGGCAATTTGAACAGTCCTGTTTCTAGAAGTACAGTGTCTGATATTAACAATAGCTTTGTAGGTTTGAACACTCCCTTTGCCAAAGTCCTATGTGCAGTATAGCACTCAGCTAAGTCATTTCTGAAGCATGGGTTTATACATCTGAACAGTTTACATGCTGCTTAGACTTGAGGTGAGAAAAGTGGAGACCCATTGGCATTCTTCAAATGCTTAATAACTTGCCGCAAAAGAAGGAAAGTATTTCTGAGTCCATGATAAACAAACCAAAAGGAACAGGTTTAAATTGTAGTAAAGGAGGTTTAAGCTACCCACCAGGACAAAAAAAAAAATCTTGCTAAAGATAAGGATGAATTAATCACAGAAGTAGATTGCTAGAGGTTTTAGAGTCCCAGTCACTGAATGTTTTTTAAGAGCAGTTAGACAAACCTTGGCAGAGATGCAGCTGCCTCAGGACAGATAGATGGACTTAATAACCTCATAAGCTCTTTCCTAGCTGCTTGTGCTCTGTCATTGCATCACTGCTCAAAGTTGCACCAGAACTGTGTGGCAAAGCAGGGAACCACACACACCTTCTGCACCAACTCTTACACCATTACAGCTAAATCTTGCTTTCTTAAGAATGGCTTGTGAAGCCTGAATGTGCTTATTTACTTTGATCAAGGTACTGTGTTATTGCTTACTTTCCTAGTACTTGCGTTTCCCCTGGGCAGAAAATGACTTATGCTGGCAGAATGGCCCGCATATTGTGTCACTGATATCCTCCATTGGGTCTAGGCAGCTGGAGTCAGGAATAGTACATCTGCATGGGTAAAGGTAGACAAAGATCTTTCTTTACTGGTGCACCAGAATATACCAGTTATGAGCTGCAATAGCAATAGGCAAAGAGAAAGTTGTCATCTCTGCTTCTGCAGATACAGAAGCTCTAATATTTTATACAAGTATGGATCATAGTCAGTTGTCCACACCAAAAATGGAATAATGGCCAAGAGGTTATGTAGGTCAGCACCATACTTCATGCTGCCAGTATGAATTTGGTCACTGTGTCTTTTATACAGACTTTCCAAACAGTGAGGACACATGAGTTGCCATCAGGCCAACTTAAAAAAATCTCTAGATTCTAAATAAAATATTTACCCTGACTTCCTTTCACTAGCTGACTTTTCTCCATATTCTCATGAGAAATTAAAACCCCCAAATTTAACAAAAACATGAAAGCACATGATAACATGGCAATACAAAATGGGTTCAATAAGATTTGACAATGATGGAGCTATGCTCAATCTTTCCTGAGATAGGATCCAGCCAAAGGATTTCTCCAAGTTCTTCACTGATCCTCATTCATATTTTTGCATTTCTGTTTACTTCATGTTGGTTTTTATGATATTGCAACTAAAACCATGTAGACCCTGAGAAGAATGAAGTGCACCTGAAATGAAATACACTACTGTTGTATTGTAATTGCTAGTAGTAAAAATTATAATGATTTGTTGCAACTGTGGGTATCTGTCTCTAAAGATCATAATTGCCAACTAAATGCAAAAATTAGGAAGAAAGAAATAATTCTTCTTTTCTACATTTCATAAATCTGAGCTAAAGGTTATGGATTTATGTTATGCATATTGAAAACATTTTTCCAGAGTACTGAGATATCATTCTAAGCAGTTTAAACATGTGGCTACATAAATCTGTGCAATTCTTCTGAGACAAGATTAGAAGTAACAACTTTTTATTTTTCAAATTTCATGTGCAACCTTTCCAAGCAAAACAGTCTATTTAAAATCAATGGGATTTCTTGCATTACAGGATTGCACAGGAGAGAAGTACATGAAGAACCTGAGGAGAACAGATTAAACAAATACTACTTTGATTGCTAGCACCAGGTCCAAATTCACATTGCAATGGTTTTGTCATCATCTAAAGGTTTCTATGATCATAAGAAGAGCCTCTAGATAGCTGCTGAACCTGAGGTGTGTGGCAGAGAGTTAGAACAGTGGGTGGACGCAGAAAAATCTTTCTAGTGATATGTATGGTTTGCTAAAATATCTGCATCACAGCTTAGAGTCAACAAATCCTTAAGAGAGAAATACGAATGTGTTCAGGCAAACAGAAAATAATAAAAAGCAGATAATCTGTCCTAATGACATCTCAGAAAGATCGATAAAAGGCAGCCTTTGACCCAGCCATTCATTTGTCTCTCATGAAGAGGGACTGATGGAAAAAACCACAGACTGGACTAAAAGTATTGACACTGCTTTGTTTTTTCTGCAAGGGATATTCATAGGTATCTGAAGGAAGAAAAAAGTTAATTAAAAAAATGAACATGAGATAAGTCCTGAAGATGAAGCTAGGAAAGCCACTGGGGGAATATAATGCAAAATTATGAAGAGAAGACAAAAATATCCCAAATTTTGCTTTGACTTGCACCCTGAAAAAGCAAAATGATTTAGTGGAATGTGGGTGGCAGGTTTGTCCCTAGAAGTAGAATTTATTTTGGCTCAGAAAAACACATTTAAAATATTATGTAAGTGTTCAAGAAAGAATAGGAGGCTGTTCTGTTTGGCTGGGTTGTGTTTTTTTTTTTTCCTTAAGCTGCCATTTTGTGCTCTGTATCAAAGGAGTACCTTCAAAAGAGAAACATGCTCTAACAAGCATGAACTTGAGTCATAGCTTCAGTTTTAATGGAGTCTTGATTTAAAGTAATTTGACATTCACTGTGTTTCCAGTTTAAATATAAATATAAAATGCTATGAGATGCAAAAGAAGATTGACCATAGGTGTGTCAACCAGATCTGCTACATTTTTGAGGTTTCACAGTGCTCTCCCAACTCCCACTTACAGCTGAGCAATGCTTACTACATGCTTTTCTTAAAGTAACTTCTTCAATATTCAAGCTCTCCCTTTGGTTTTCAAATGCTTTATACTTCCTCTAACTTCTATGACCCACTCCATCAGTTACCAAACCTATGCTTTCATCCCTTTTTTACTTCCACTTTCATCATTCTTTTTTGTGGGACAAATATTGACCAAGTCACCTGACTTGTCAGATGGGGAGTTCATTACTTGTAGGATCAGTAGAGTGTGCAAACTCCAAATGCTGACCATGCTACAGGTAAACCGAAAACCTTCAGAAGGTGTGCATGACTAGGTAGGTGACAATTGGAGAGGGTGCTGTGTTAGGAAAAGAGCGTGGCAGAGCAATGACCAGCAGATCTATCCTCTTATCATTCTCCCATGATGGAATGCAAGATGCTACATCTCAGAATAGTTTCATATAGCACATAGAGTCATTGGTCAGGTAGAGTATTTGTGGCTCTACCATGTCTCTAGGAAGATAATACCTGATGGTTATACCACCAATCTTCTGCAGACCAAGTGTTAATGTAAGAACATGAAATGCACAGGGGGAAAAAAAAAGCGCATTCTTGTAAGAAAAGTATTGGAAAAATCTGAAGTAGATAAATATAGAATCAGTGCTGTGGTGGAATAATAGATGTCATTTTAGGATGATAAACAGCTACTTGGGGTGCTGCTTAAACTCAGAAAAATTAGAAGAAACTTGCACTGTTTGTCATATCCAAGAGGAGATCAAAGTATATGCTTGGATGTAATCCAATCAGTGGTAAAATCATTACAGTTCTTTTTCTAGCAAATCCAGTCAATGTGTCGATCATACAGATTAACACTCCTACGATAGCAGATGACAAAGATGCAGTTGATGAGTTCTATCGACAGCTTGAAGAGGCATTCATTAAAAATGAAGCAAAGCTATCACCCTTGCAACTGGAGACCTAACTGTGAAAGCTTGGCTGTCAGATGGATAAGCTCCCCAAAAGAAGTCATGGGAAATGACTGCTCATCTTGGTTTACTGAATGAAAGAGGCATCTGCTTGAACTTTGTTGTTTTCATGTTCATTCATTGTTTATTTAACACCTAAATTGAATGTCCAAGATATTTGTACAGATGGGTGTGGCATTATGACTAAGATCTATGTGATGCTGAAGGATGAAAATGTAGCAAGCAGACTAAGTCCAATGATCAATTGTTGGTTTTTAGAGTGCCCAAAGATAGCCATTCAGCAGCCCATTGCTTCTTGTCCAGAGGCAGAAAAAGCTATGCGATGTCTATCCAGAAGAGAATGGTGGTATTGGCTTGAAGGAGGAGTCAGTTAATCCAAATGGACTATGGAATAAAACTGCCAAGTGCAAGCTACCAATAAACACATTCAGATAAGTCAGTACTGGGATCTAAACATCTGTGAACAGCAGCAAGGAACCATTTCATTAAACAGCATGTGGAGCAGTAACATATGCTGCCCAGATATGTATAGAGAATTTGCTTTGAGAGATGCTCTGAAAGGATTTGCAAACGAAAAAGGAATGGCATGTCCCACCCCACCATGGCCCAAGGAACAAGTCAGATGTGTCAAGGGGATAACAAATCAAGCTGCAGCCATAGATAATAGGCAGCAAATGCTGGAGTTAGTGAAAACCACCAAGAGTGAAAACCACATTAAGGACCAAAACTGTGGGAGGGAGTGAAATGCCTGTATACTGACTCAGTTACCACAGATAGGATGCAAGCAAACATTACCTAGTGATCAACTTCAGAAGCAATAGATACGTTCAGTTGTCTGGAAACTTTTATATCCAACCACAAAGATATTCAAAAGGAAGTGGAAGCTGAATTCCAATCCATCTGTAGCTTCTTGCAGAGAAAAGCATGAGGAACCCTATAAACATTTAGAAAAGTACAAAGGTTCAACAGGTGAAAAGCTTAATTTTTTTCAATACTGGCTTGGAGAGGTAAATTGTGGGAAACTAAGCCTGGTTACAGAAAGAGAGATGTGTTGTATAGGCTTCATCTATATTGTAAATAGAAAAGAATAAAAATGCTTGTTAGAAATATTGAAAGATAGAAGTGGTCTCCTGTAAGAAACCAGCAGAAGCAACTTCAGTATCTTGGTGCTTAACACATAAAGAAGAGAGAATGAGAGATTTACAAAGGAGGGAATTACTGTGTTTTATACCAGATGGGAACAACTAGAATGATATGGAAAGGTGAGGTGTACTGTACTCTACTCTGCATTTCAAAAATACATTCTCTCAAAGCTTCTAAAAATTCTGTCAGAAATGTTCCCTACCAAATCCACTGCTTTTTTTTTTTTTTTTTTTAATATCACACAGTACATAGNGTTGACTAGTCCTGAATTATCTTGCATTTATTGTGAGCCCCTCAGTAGCTTACTCTAAATGCCACCTTAAAAACTTCTATTTACAGATGAGTCTTCTTTGAGCATGACACAGTGAAACAGATCATACAGTTCTCTGTAAGCAAATGAATGTAAGAAAAGCAGCTTACTGCAATTTTGGTCGCTTAAAACAATAAAAGATTAGTGATTACTTGTTATTAAGACTTTTTCAACACATTTTAAATCCAAGGTAATGAAGAAAAGCAAAACAGATAAAAGGGTTTTCTTCAGCAAATTTTCTTCCTATTGTACATGGATCAATACTTTGTTAGCTTATCCTGTGTTCTTTGTTCTGTAAGTAGGCAACTGTCCTCCCTAAGAAAATCAGGTTAGTTATATGCTACACGACTCTAATGAAGTAGTACTGAGAGACAAATAGTAGTTAGCCTTAAAATGGATAAATCTTCTGTAATTTTAGATCTCTGAAATTCAGTTATTCTGTATTTTTTACCTCACTGCTTTCACAGCCTTTCTATATTGCCCACTTGGATTTTTCTGAGTCATGCCTACAGTAATTGAAAACTATTTTTGCTTATTTGATGGAAAATCTAGACAGATTGAAATACAGCACATCGTATCTCTACTCTCTGCTGCTCTTATGTGCAAACTTTGAACAACAGCCACGCAGTTTATCATGCTCATTACATTTTATTTTGTCTACTGCTATGCAGTTCATTTCTTCAAGACACATTACTTTAGAAGAAAATGTATCTTATATAAGTTTCCTGACCATTGGAAAAAACTAGGTTGCAAAATACTATATGTAAGTGCAAGGAACCACAAAGTTATCTGCACTCAAAACAATATAATCAATAGGATAGCTGGAATTTAACACATTTTTTCCCTTCCCCCCATCCCCCACCCCAATAAACCCCCAAAGCTGCCTATTCTACTTCTGGCTCCTGCAGTATCTCCATCCACCCTTTCTATCTTTTATGTAGCTAATGGTACTGTTTCCCTCCTTTTGATGCACAGAGTGATCAAATGAAACTGGTCAGTATGCAATCAAGATAATGTTGGACTTTGTTCTGTATGTTTCAGTTAAAGCTGCCCCATATTCATTGCTTATGGTCTGATTTAGACAATTGCTTTTTATTTTTCTTTAATCAGACTGTTTTCATGCTGTGAGGAAAAAATGTGGAGATTGACATTCTCCCTTCCAGTCCTTGTTTTCTGCATCCTAAATTACAGGCTTTGTGTTGATATTACAGAAATAGTTGGAGAAGGCTCCATGATTTCCAGAACCTACTATGGAAGATTAATTCTCTGCCCCTTCCTCTCCCATTTATAATTTTTGCAGTCTTGCAGTCATGCTGATGCTGTTCAGCCTACCCTCTTGTGTATTTTTTAGGAAAAAACCCCACAACTGCTTTTTCTGGATTTATTCTCAAACAACTAAGAACAACAAACTCTTAAACAATTAAGAACAGCATAAGACCAGAAAAGGGGAAAAAAGATCATGTTTGATGAGCAGCTCAAATGCACAGAATGATAACTTGGGGTTTATCCAAAGGACATTTTCCTTTACCCAGACATGCTTTTTCTCCTTGTTGCTGTCATGATTGATTAGTGAAGCACTAAACAATCCATGTAATTATTCACCAACTGCAGACCATCTGGAGTTAGGAATTTGCAGTCTCTTTCTAGAAATGTATCTGCACTGGGTTTGCTGTATGGTTTTGAGCTTAGTACTTAATCACCACATGTGGGAGGTGTTAACTAGGGAATTGCCTTTCCAGTCTAACTACATTATCATTTATATTGTGCTGTAAATGTCTGTAACATTTAAGATGCTTTACAAAGGGTTAGAAGTGCAACACACGTAACAGCTCATACCCTGAACAGCATAGAGTTGAAGTGCACAAGTGGGTACCATAAAATAAAAGGCAAATGATGAAGGGAGAGTGGCTGCTAGAGAGGTAAAGGAGCAGATGTCAGAAATTGTTTTGGAGGAGGAGGTGAGTGAGGAGGAGGGAAGCTGTTCCCATGTGAAAGATGATCTAAAATGGAGAGTGGGTGAAGGAAACAATTTGGAGTTTCTTACAAGTATGTGTGCTGTCCTATCCAGAAGTGTTTGTGCTTTTGAAAGCATAGCTAAATTTGACAGAAAAAATAAACCTTTTAAACATACTAGAGTAAAAATAAACTTAAAACTCCTGTCCGTTACACATTCTGGACATAATATGCATTACAAAAGTAACTGTCAACAAAAAAATGTGTATCTTACAATAAGAATCTCTCAAAAACTTGTAAACTCATCATAAACTGCAATTCCACTCCTCCAGAGACCAGACAAAACAACCCAGCTTGAAGAAAGGCCTGAAGGTCAGTAACTTTGTGGTCATGAGGCAGAAAGGCAAGAGGCCTGTTCCTCAATTGGGGATAACACAATGAGTGCTGGGCTCTGGCCATCTTATAGTTAAAACAGAGATTGCCCACATTTTTCACTCTGGTGCTTCACTGGCCCAGTGCTGACTGGGAACAACACACCTTAGCAGCATGGTCTTTTTGGTTGAGACTTTAGAAATTAATTGTTTCAAGATCCAGCAATGACACCTCTATTGTTGTTGTTGAAGCTACAAATATGTGTTCATAAGGAATCATTAAATATGAAGAGACATCTATGCTTGGGATAATGTCTCCTGGCTGAGGGAGTGTCCATACTGCTTCATGCCTTAGTTTCTGCCGAGCTAGTTTTTACAGCTCCTGTGATGCATATAGTAAGGCTATTGTCTGTATAGTCTGAAGTAACAAAAGCCACTTTGTTATCAGTATTTCTGTACAATATCTGGCCCTCCTTCCAAGGCACAATAACAACTTTATTTTAAAAAGAGGGGAAATTGATAGTTTTGGTACATATGCAGTTTTCCTCCAGAGATATGCCACAATGCAAACATATGGGCTACATCTCTTTATGTTAATAAATATTAAAATGCTATGGCCAGTTGTCTGGCAGAGGTGTATCAGAGATTATAATTGTATCACTAAGGTCTTCTCGTATAATCTGTCCTTGCTACTTAAAGAAAATGGTCCTTGTCCTACTGGTGAGCCATACTGAGCTGAGAACCTACAACTGAGCTGAGCTCATATGATGCTGAGTATTGTCTGTGGGAACACTACATGCTAACAATTAAACAATATCAATTGTCATGACCTAGTACTGGAATTCATGTCCTGTTTAGACATGATATGCTTGTGTAGACATAACAACAGCATCTAGCAAATTCAGAACCATTTTTAGACAGCAGATAGTGACCAGGAAGTCTCCCTAACACACCTGACTTTCTCTGGTTTCTCACAAAAGGTACCTGAGGAATAGGAGCCACTGAGCAGGTGGAATACCCCATCTCCTATTGGGATGCCAGCTACTACCCATATTTTGTCCCACTGATTGTGTCTGGTTCTCTCATTTGTTCACGGTGATGCACTTTAATCTTATCCTTAAATAATTTGTCATCCCTTCCCAGCTTATAGCATCTTGAGTTTTTTCTCAACAATCTCCATCCTATACCAAATTAATTAAAAATAGTCATTAATATTAATATGAAATCAGTCTTGGTGCTGGGCCACAGGTAGTTATTTGGTGAGCTGATTTTTGTAACCAATTCCACACGGCAAATGAAGGGGCAGGAAAATTAGGTGAGGAATTATTCTCTCTACTGATCCAGTAATTAAGAAAAGGTGAGAAGGAGAAGCAGTAAATATCACCTTGGTTGTCGTATAGACTTAGCAATGTTTTACGTTCTACCACACTTATTCCCATTCTGTCTCTCTGAGCAAGCAGCTGCTAGACTTAACTACAGTAAGATAATGTCAGAAAACAGAAGCAAAATATTTTGATCTGGGGACTGCAGAGCTGTAGGTGGTGTAAACTGTGGCCTCCTTGTAGATCAGAGATAAATCAGAAAGAACTTTTAGAGGAGTGAGAAGCTAAACTATGCTGTTACCAAATTAGTGTGCTATCCTTGCTTAAGTCCATGGGAGGTTCATCATAGTCTCCAGTGAAGTCATAATTTCCTTCTCAGTACTTAAAACTCTACCAGATTAACAGAAAAAAAGACTCAAAAAATCACTTGCTGTACATTTTTGAGGAATATATATATTTGATGTATTGCACTTAGCCACATCACAGCTGCATACTGGGCAAGACTCACACATTCATTAGTTTCTCCATTCCTTGGTGCCTTGATTTCTATTAAGTGGGAATCTTGGCATACGGAATGCATAGACATCCTGGTCTGCTCTGAACTTGTCTTTAGTCGGAGTGATCATAGGGCACCTAAGAATATCATGGCACATATCCACACATCACTTCAGATGCAGCCTAAGAAAACCTATATCTTCAGAATGAAAGAGGTAGATACCATTACATGGAGAAGCCCATGTACTTCCAGTAAAAATTCAATCTTTTTACCTGAAGATACTGATGTTTCATAAATGGTCTAATAATACTTATTGTTTTAGATGTCACAGGAAGATATTCATTCAACACACTAGGAAAGTACTCTAACCAGGCTGAAGAGAGAGTAGCAGAATGACATGAAGTAGAAAGATAGTGTCAACCATCTGGTGATTCCTTGACTGATTCAGACCGTTCTTCCTTTGTAATTCATACTATTTTTTTCTTAAATTAACAGTTCCAGCATGAAAAGAAAAGAGAAGAGGAAGCAGAAAGGGAGGAGAGTCTTTGCCTCGATCTGCCAGGTAAGTCCCTCCTCTGTTACTTATCTCTCCAGGATGTTTCTTCCCGAATGCATTTAAGAATCCCGTATGCCAGGGAAACAGACCACTGTTGGGGCCATATCTGGGTTGTGTATCTGCCAAGTTGTAAGAAAAGGGATTTTGTAACCAGCTCTAATAAAAACATGTTTTAGAGGAAACCTTCATCACAAGCAAATGAGGTAATGAGGGGGAAATGCCCTCATGTTTTCCAGAAGCTCTCAGCACAGTCCTTAAAACAAATCTCATAACTTGATCTTATTGATTCATAAAGGTGACTTTTTCTTCCCAGCATGCAGTAGTATCCTTGGGAAGAAAGAAGAGTTTGTCATCTGACCTCGAGTCAGTAGGTCTGTACCTCACCTTTTGTATACCCAGTGAGCTATACGGTCACCTTGGCAAGCCGTGATGAAGCTGTATGACCACTGACATTTTGTCTGTGCAGTCTCATGTACGGGTCTGTAGTTTTCTGTGCCATGCTGATACAGACTTCCCAGAGATGACTTCATGAATAAAGGAGCAAGGAAGGTAAGGCAAGGTTTTTAAACTGGGACATCTTCCTGTTACAGTCTAAACCAAGACTAGTTATCAAATCAATTCATAAAGACCACCAGCCACTGACAGTTCTTTGCTACTTCCAGATTAAACAGAATTCAGACCAGTGATCAAGAAAAGAAGGGTTTCTCACTCATTAGCAACCCTGTGAGCCATCATTTCCCCCAGAGCACTAGGTTTTATAGGAATGTCAGGAAATATGCAGTAGTCTTGGCATAGTGTATGCTTAAAATGTTAATGACCTTTCTAGCTTAAATGTCTTTGAGTTACTGTAATTAGACAGCAGATGACTTTTAAAAGATGCATTCCTGGAGCAAGTTAAGCACTGTTTCCATTACATGTCATTCTTCAAAGACAGCATCTGAAATACGTATCTGAAGTGTAGCATCTGAACTCTGTTTAGCTTACCCCAGACTTCACTGTAGCAACCTTCCCTGAATTTAATAAGGCTGCATTAGAATGAGCAGTGCCCAGGGTAACCTGAGTCAATGAAAAGCAATTTAATTTAGTTTATGGAAAAGGCACATTGTGTTTCTCCCTCCTCCTCCCCGTCCCCCCAAAGTAGGTTAAATGAAAATCTTTCTTACATATTGAATGAATGCTTTCAGAATTGTGTATCATACCGTGATTTCTATAAAATCTTGTGTAAATTTGTATATTTGGGTCACTGTGTATTTGGTCTAAGATGCAAAGATGAGCTGTGCATAAATGAATACACTTCTCTAAACATACATAAAGACAAATATTTAATTCACTGAAACAAAAAATATAGGAATAAAATAGCTGAAGCACAACTGCTGTAAACAGGATGTGCATAGTTTATGCACATGCTTTTATTCTTTGCAGTTCAGTAACACCTTCAATGCCATATACACAGGGCACACTGTGGGGGTCTGTCTGAGCTGATTTTCCCCATGCAGCCCTCATGCTGCAGTACTGGGAGCCAGAGGGTGTTGATAACACACACGTGTTATAACTAGAAGGGCTCACACAACACCAAAGGTACGGGGGGGCAAGATCTGGGAGGGGATACAACCCGGACAGCCAACCCAAGCTGACCAATAGAATACTCCATACCATATGACATCAGCTCAACTATAAAAGGAGGAGGACGGAGGGGATTTGGAGGGAAGACGTTTGTCCTCCGAGCAACTGCTCCGCATTCTGGAGCCCTGCTTCCCGGGACAGGCCCGACACCGCCTGCGGATGGGAAGTAGAGAGTAACGGCTTTGCTGCTTTTGCTTCGCACGTGCTCTGCCTTGCTTTCTCTGCTGTTTATTAAAACTGCTTTTTATCATAACCCATGGGTTTTTCTTTCCATCTTACTCTCTCCCCGCTTGCCTTGCTGACAGAGGTTTTGGGGTGGGGGGGAGTGATAGAGGGACTAGGGGTAGGCACCTGGCACCCAGCCAAGGTAAACCCACCACACACAGAGTGGGAAATCCTGTTACTACTGCACAGAGTTTGGCTTTCTAGTGACATGGCACAGTGAAATACCCAGGGCTAGTGTCCAAAAATACAAAAAGGTTATGTCCTGTGCCATATGCTGAGTTGAATTTCACACTGATGCCAAGGGCCGGTGTATGTGATATGTTATATGTTGGTAATGTGGAAAGTGACAACATCCCAGAGCCACCCTAACCTCTCAAGCCAGAGAGTGACCTCATTAAACCACAGAGGAAAACTTTCAAAAGATGCCCTTCTGCATCCAGGATCAGAGTCAAGATAGGTACATGAGACATAACAGTAAGTACTGTCTTTGAATGCTGTGTGTTAAGACAAGGAAGGGTGGGGCTGTACATCACCACACAGGTATATGGCGTAGCACAAATTAGTTTTCACAGTAGATGTTACTGACAGAAACCATCCTTTGCCACAGGTAGAGAAGCTGTGTGATTTAGTCTCTTTTACACTATAAATACTCAGAAATTGCACCAGGACGTATGTTGCACTTTTATTTCATGGTTGTATTTGATCTCATCTTTCACGTCTATTTCATAGATTCTGTTTTTCATGGTTAGGGTTTCTGCTAGCTGTTTGAAACTTCTTGAGGTGTAGACGTTAAAATCAAATGCCTGAGTGCAGAGGTCAGCATTTTTTGTTCTCTGCCTTGTACTGTATTTGTTAACATCTAACAGCAAAACTTAATTGTATAGGATGCAGCACTATTAAGAGTTTTAGATCTACTAGTCTAGAGGGCATCTGTACTTCACTTTTTGCTATGCAGGCAACAATTTAGCTTTAGGCAGCAACTCAGAAAATAACTGTATATGCTAATAAGATATCAAGCTTCTTCAGAAAATAAAATGATGTCACCCTGTGACTAGTTGTAAGAATGAATTTATACCAGAATTGCAAAGCTAAACTTAATCTCTGTAACATCAAATTTACTTTTGTCTCTGAAAAACTGAATTAATATTTGAGGGACAGATTAAAAGCCAACAAGCTTAACTTCTCTAGCAGTAGGAAAAAGATCAGGAGGAATGTGAGATGTATTCAAAAGATGTCCATACTTTTCTTATAAGTAGGCTTAGAGGGACAATATATCACAACTGTATTCTATGTTTGTTATCAGAAATTATAATCTCACAATTCAGAGTACATAATTTCAGATGTTGTTACATTTGTACACACTATAAACAACTAATATATATTTTAATGATACCTTCTACCCTTTGAGATTGTTTTGAATTAGGTTTGATTAGCTATTTTGGAAGACATACAAGCTTCATGCATCAGGTGTGTCTGGCCTGGTTCTCCATTCTGCTGTGAAATTCACAGATAGAAAATGGAAAAAACCTGTAGATGTGCTGGGAAAAGGTAAATTAGTTAAACAAGAAATATTGCACTGTATATGTGCATGGAAAAAGATAGCAGTACTTATCTGGGGAAACAAATCCCAGGAAGTATTTACTGATGAAATTGCTTTGTGAGTCAGTCAGAGCTTTTATTGCTAGCATGCCATACAGCCACACTGCTCATGAGACTCTATTTTTTTTTTCCATTTTATTTGTGAAGGTGAACTTCCAAACCAGTTCTGTGTGTCCTGTGCAGGACTTGAGCAATGTTTGAGAGATGCTGTGGGCAGCCCGTAGAGAAACTGAGTACTGGGGAGAGTGCGACAGTGTTGGTGTGTTTGGTGGTGGTGATGTGGGGCTGCTTGTAGGATGTGGAAGGATCCTGGTGCAATGGCAAAACACCAGGCAGTTTGCTGATGAGGGCTCTGAGCTACAGCTGTGCACTGACTGGATTCTGGAAACAGGAGGCTGTAAGGCCAGAGCACAGCAGGGCTGTGGGCCATGTAAGATCACAGTGTAACATGGAGAGCTGCAGGGAATGGGGAAATAAGCCTGAAATGTAGCCTTATGGTTGATCAGCAAAAAGGTACTTGAAATTCCTGTTTGTTTTCCATTAAGGAAAATATTTTTCAATCTTGCTTTTAAGAATGTATTTCCATAGCTATATAGAAGCATTAATGAAAAGCTTTCAAATTTCTGAAGCCTAGTTATTCCATTCTAATAGCCATCAAGGGTTGTATTAGCAGCTATTCTCTGTGAAGATGTGACTCTCAGTAAAAGAAGGCCATAGTATAACCAAATTCACACCCACCCCAAATTACACATGAGCAGAGCATCAACATCCTCTTAGCATTAGTAAATACCTTAAAGTTGGAAGGCTTCTTGTGAGTGCAGAGTTGGTAGGTCATTGAAAAAGGCCTTTAAGCCATCACACTGAGTTTGATGGTACAGTCATTTCCTAAGACAATGACTCCCTGGCCTCTTACACAATGATGGTGCCACTACCTTCTCCTTTTTTTACCCCAGCTGCTGCTTCCTTTTGCATGTTTTTGACTGAAAATTCCATGGAAGAAGGTCTTTGTGACGTATTTTTCATGTTATTTTGGGTAGAGCTAAGGCAAAGATAGCAAACATAAAATGAAAGAACATTTCTATATGTATGTGTACATATACATATAGATAATGTTTTCTTTTTGGACACTCTGTATTAAGCTACTATTGTCTAGAACTAGTATTCAGCTTAATGACTCACATATCCCCTTATTTTGTCCCATGTCTTCTGTGATGAGAGAGCAAGTTATTTCAGAGACCAGCAATATTTCCATAAATAAAACAGTTGGAACAACTCTTCAATATGCCAAATACTTGCCTGGTTTACTGTCCTCAAAAAGAACTAAAGAGGAAGACAACTCTGGGTCATCCCCTTTGCAGCTCTTTTCCCATCCTGTTTTATCTAAGAAACCTGAGTAGAACTTTGTAGGAATAAGTAGATAAATATAATAAAACTTAATAGCACAGATACAACAGGGACAGATGATGCAGAGCTTGGGCTGAATGCTCATGCACCTTTTCTTTGTGGAAAAATCTTTAACAGTCACCAAATAGCACAAAAGGACTAGGAAATTTCAACAGCAAAAGAAATAGCCAACTTTTGAACATGTACTTGAAATTTTTAGTTACGTTCAACCAGCATCTCAGTATACATACTTATCCTGGGAGCCCTACCATATTACTTTCTGAATAATCATCCACCTCAGCCTGACCTCTACAGAAGGATCCAAACCCTGAATAATTCACCTTCCCTCTACATTAGAGTCTGTGTTCATGTTTTCATCATGATGTTTACAAAAAACCATCTGTATAGAAGAAACACTGCTCTCCTCATCTGGGATTTCCTATGCAGAACCTTTTTTAGCTTAGTCAGTTCAGCCTACAAACTTATTTTCCAGCTCTGTATCAGAATCCTATCCTAATTTGATTTGTGTTTCCTTCTGGCCAAGGAACAGTTCTGGGAGAGATATTCATTAGACTCTTTGCACCAAATACTGTCTCCATTCCATCAGACACAACTCTGTGGACCATACTATGCAACAATTTTTTTCAGATTTCTTCTGCTGTCCTTTCAACCTTTCCTTCTTTTTGGAGTGGAGTTTAAGCACCACCTTTCATAAGGATTTGATGAAGTCCCAGACACTCTCAGTGTACTGTGATAAACAGAAAGTGTCCCCCTTTCCCTGAAACTAATCCAGGATTCTTAGCATGTGACTAGTATAACTTACAGTGACCTTTGGTTCTTGACAAAACATGACTACAGTAGAGAGATCATCAGAACAATTGTCTGTAAATTCTTCTGTTTTACTCTACAGTAACTAGAAAAGAGGAATTTGTCTTTCTTGTTACATCCATCTCTGTAGCCAAATCGGTTGTTTCAGATATGACCACTGAGGATCATAAGCAATGATTCAATTAACCTTCCTTTGAAAAGACTGTTGGTAGAATTTGAAATTAACCTATAACAGCTAAATTAGTATTTCTCTTCATTGTATTTTTTACTTTAATGAGTCAGAAGTGACTCATATAAACCTAAGGATTCTGGATGAAGAAAATACTGAAGTATTTATTTTTACCCTTTCGAGGAAACAGATCTTTCATCCACCTCTTATCACAAATCCTTTGCTAAAGAAAATATTGCTTTCATTTCAGTAGGAAAAATAAGATAGCTTCAAAGAGGGGGCATGAAGTTGAATACCAGAAGAAAGCTAATTATTGAAGTAAACAAAAAAGCTCTGCATTCAGAAGCCATTTTTTTTTATAGTATGTTCTGTTGAGTAGGCCTGGCTTAGAGGTTTTTTGGTTGTTTAGTCTGCCTTAATTCCAAGATTCTGGACAATATGTGTATGTTGTATATAATGTATTTATTTTTTAACTGAAGGGGAATGATCTTCGTCATTTAAGTCTTTATGTCTCATTCTTCTTAGTATATTATAACATATCTGTTGGTTTGGGGTTTTTTCCAAGAACTAAAATTTTCTGTGATAGTAAGTGCCTTGTTGGTTTTTTGTGTCATTGTCTGGTTCAGAATTGGACCAGTGCTGAGAAGTCCTGTTTAGGAATGAGTGTCAAATTTTGAACATGAAGATTTTAACAATTTCAGTTGCTACTCATTTGCATGCAGAGACAAGATTACTAGAGAAACGAAAACTTGACATTCATCTCCTCATATAAACAGAATGATTTATTCTTTAAATCAAAGTAACCTACTTTGGATACTTTAAAATCTTTTTTTTTTTTCCTATTTTTTTTCAGCATATAATTGAGGTGGTTTTCTTCTTTAGCAAAGGAATTTTATGTTCAGTGAGTTCGAATTTACTTAGTCCTGACCTTAGAAATTGCAATTTCTGCCTGGAAAGTTATATTTCTGAAAATAAAGGTTGACTGCCAGTAGAAACCATGGGTAAGTCTTAACAGATGGCAATATGTGGTGAATTTATGAAATTTCTGCTCATGACTGTATATACAACTTCATCTGTAGAGTTGTTGGGTTCTGTGCAATTTAGTATGAATATATATTATGTGGAATTAGTTCTGCCTAGAAAAAAGAGCTTGTGGGGACTGATATGGTGACAGAAATTTATGTTTTCATACATGTCCCTGAACCTTGGACAAAATGCCATTAAGCCTGACATTCAATACAAGCAGCATAAGTGTACAATGCTTCCTGACATGGCCCTAGTGATAGGGGCTGGCATGTCTCTGAGATGATTCGTGTACACATGTACATGAGCTGAGCCTGTTGCAAAGGTCACTTACACTGAAATAAAATACAGATGGACAGAAGCATCTGTGGAAAATTTGGTCAACAAGAGAGCAAGTAAAGACCAAGGGATAATTTGGTATTGAGCTATTTGCCTTTTTTCAGGAATGTGATTTGTTCTATGCCAGTAGGCTTCTGTTATGTTCTGTGTCCCCAACACAAGATTGACGTAGTGTAAAATTACCTTATGTGGCCTCTGTACAGATTCTTTTGCAGCAGCTCTGCTAGCTGATTTGTTGGCAAGATCCTGCTCTAGCAAGTATTGTGGCAGCTGGACTAGAACGACTGTGTTTCACTCATTTTTGTTCCTTGAGAATGATTTCTGGCTGGCTGTGGAAAGCATTGGATCTGACTTGCCAAGCTAAAAATATTATCAATCTTAAACTCCAGAGGAAGTTTGGGTGGTTTTTCTGATTATTCTCAGTTCAGCAGAGCCAAGTGTGTCAAACATTTTTGGTTTTTGAAATATGAGGGAATATTGAATACAGAGAAACAGACATTAGTTGAAAATAGCATGAAAATTCTAATGTGTACAGAGGAGAAAAGGTTTGAAGTGTTTGAATAACCCCACTGCAAATTTAATGGTTGTTAGCATTAAAGAATTAATTACAGGTTGCTTTCCAGTAAGTAAGACTTTTTTAATACCTGCAGGTGTCCAGTAGATTCATTTGTATCATCTAGCCATAAGGGACAACATGATCCTCCACCATTTCCTTTTGAGTGGAAGCAGATATGGTTTGTAAGGTAATAGAGAAGATTAATAGCTAGGTCTTTAATGAAAAGAAAATGAACACCACATTGAAATGCCTTTCAATTTTTTCTGAGTTCAAACTGGGCTCCAGCAGGGCTCTAACGTGCCTTTGAACTTAAACTGAAACACTCAAATCAGAGCGGCTTTGTGTGTTTGGATCATTGCTTTGCAGCTGAGTTTCAGCCCCATCCTGTTGGAAATCCCCCTGCCCCATTGCTCTCTGCCTGGTGAGGTCACACACGGGATCCTTACTGCCAGATATGGCAATCAACCTTTTCTTGGCTGCTCTCAATAAAAACTACCTACCAGCTGTTTCCTGCCACTGAATGAAGCCAGTGCCTGCTGCTGCTGCTTCCTTTTGGGCTTCGATGCCTTTTATCAAGAGTTTCCTTTTTATTAAAAAGTCTACTATGGCAGTGCACACAAAAAATCCCAAAAGAGACTTTAAATGTTTGGTGTTTTAGTGTCATAATGAGGACAATAATGGACAATGTATTCAGAGGCTATGCTGAGGTAATGTTTTTGCTGTTCTACTTGTGGGCCCATTAAATCATTTGCAGAGGACTGTATTCCCTCTGCTGTGTCCTCACTTAGGCTTTTGGAGAAAGAAGGGATTGGGTGAAAGAGATCCTCTTCCACCTCAGTTGCACTTTTTATGCTGAGATACCTCTGAACAGCCTTTCTCTTGTAGACATTTTTGACCACAAGAAACTCTTCTTAAATCTTCAGATGTCAAATGTTCTTAGAAAATGGGTTAATAGCACTAACTAAAATGCTGCCAGTACACTTTGATTCAAATATTCATTCAGATATAGCATTACTAAATTGGACTATAAGAATCAGTTTGAGAGCCTTCTATCAGCGAATGTCTTGATGTAGAAATCATGGACCTAAAAGCTACAAAAAGTAATTTTATCCGTCATTAAGCACTTCTAAGAAGTGATCACATAATAAAAAACCTTAGCAATGCTGGGATAACCATCCTACATAACAGTGCGGAAAGTATTACATTTCTTCCTTTTGAAAAATGCAAGCTGAAAGTCAAAAACAGAGGTGCTTTTTTACTCTGGGAATCCGCTATCCTTCTACATTGATTTCTTGGCTTTTGTTCAGACAAGATACTATTAATTATCTTGTCTTATCTACACTGGAATACAGATGCTTGCAGAAGCACTTCTTAAAATACATTTCTTTAATTAATAAGCTAGACTTACACATGCTAATGCTGTGTGTATATATATAGCCATTGTGGAACACTTCAATAAAAGTGGAACCTATGATCAATATCCCAAGTATGTTCTCTCTAAATAGCTGTCATGAAAAATCTCCAGACAAATTTACAGCAGTACTCCCCTTTTTGAAGATTGCAGTAGCCTCTAAAGACGGGAAATCTATGAGTAACCAGAACTGATCCAAACAAGGAGTCATACAAAGGTCTAGTTGATTCTTTAAAGGAAATACAATGATCTGTAGATTGCAACATCAGAAGCGGTCACAGAGACTCTAGCTTGTCTTCCATCCATAACACTGGTCTTAGAAATTCCCCCAAATAATTGTTATTAGAACCAAAGAATAATATTTATAAAAACCTCTGCTTCTTCTTAAAAAACTACCAGAATTCACCATAGCCCTTGACAAGTTGTTCTAGTGCTCAACTAGCATCACTCACAGAAAAAGCACTTTATTCCTTGTCTGGACCCGTCCGTTTTAGCCAGTTACACTCATCTCTGCTAATCCAAACAGCCATTTACTCTTCATGTTATTGCTCACAGGGAGGGGTTAAATTGCTTCTTAACCTTTTCCATTGTAAACTAAATAGACTAAGCTTTTAGTTTTTCACTGATGCAGGACATTTTGTAATCCTTTAAGCATTGTCATAGCTCTTCTCTACTTTTTTGCATCATTTTCATTATCCTCCTTGGATTGTCAACATCAGAATTGGAGATAATCAGCCCATAACTGCAGCAGGAATGCCAAATGAAGGCGTTATGCAAGCTTTCTGCTCCTACTAGGTTCTCCTTGCTATGTATCCATTATTTTGTGCCTGGTGATGCTTTTTGACAGAGGGAAGTTAGAAATGTAGAGCTTTGTGTTTCTGTCCGGAAGGTTTCCCTTTCCACGTATAGTGAAAGCTCTCAATATGTCTGAACTGTTGCTACTTAGTGTCCGCTCATAAAATGAGACAGGGAGTCACAGGCTTTTGGAGACAGAAGCCACCAACACAGAAGGACCCAGTTCTGGCATGTTTTAAAGAAACAGTTGTTTTAGGGACTGACAATTCATCTTTTTCTTTTCCCGTTAAAAAGCCTGATGACAAATATGTATAAGGCACCCAGGGATCTGCTGGGGCTTTGATACGGTCTCACACCAAGCCATGAATTGCAATAACTTGACAGGTCAATCTTGAAAGAAGACAGTGAAGAACAAATGCTGGAGCTGGCCTTGGTTCACCTCACCATGCCAGGGGCGCAGCCTGGCCAAGTGTGTCAGACATGAGCATCTAACAGCCTGCCATGTAGGGATCTTCTGGCTGGACACATCATGGGGTTGGCTGGGCTTGCCTTTCAGCCCCGGCTGGGTGTATGTCTCTCAAGCTTATAAGTCAAGCATAGATTCCGAAGCATGCATCACATACGCGCAAGCTTGCAGGCCAATAATGCTAAAGAAAATTTGACAGCTGTTAACAGATAAGCCTCACACATTTAGAAAGAAGGATAACAAACCTGTACTGTGCACCAGCATCTTCTGGTAGTTCACCTGGGAGAGGGGCTGTGCTGTGATCCCGGAGCAGCCTGTGTGCCACCCCACTTCACGTTACGCCGATGCTTTGTGAATTCAGAGCTTTTGGAAACATTCTTGAATCTGGAGCAGAGCCTGTGGTTTGGAAGGAGGCAGTGGGAAACTAAATAAAAGATGGAATAAAGTAGATTTTTGGTTCAGTTGGTAGTTTGGTTTCTGTTGTTTTTTTTCTTTTTGGTTGATTCATCTTCTTTTTTTGAGCCCTTTTACCTTAGTTACTTTTCTATACCTCCTACAATGTAGCTTCTTCACAAACATAAGAGGATTTGTTAAGGATAACACAGCAACATTATGTGGCAGTTTAGACATCAGTAAAGGCATAGAAATTAAAAACACTGAAATTACTCATTTTGTGGCACATACACACATTATGTCAACAAAAGGATATTAGTAGGTGTGTGTGTGGTTTTAAATAAGTTCCAAAATCTTACTTTCAACTTTCCGTCTATTGTTTTCTGTAGAAGCAGGATTGTTTTAGAAATATTTTGGAAATGTTAACTTGTGTCATTTGAGAAGAAGCCATGAAAATAATCTGCTGCATCTAGAGCAGAAATACGAAGTCCAGTACTCCTCTGTAGTTAAACTAGGCTAAGGTGATGGTCTAAGACAAAGAGTTAAAAAACCCTACGGAGATATAACAGGACATCTAATTCCTGCAGTAAAAGTGACCAACGCTAAGTTTGGGGAATGAGGTTGAAATGAAAATCAAGACAGTCTCCTAAGAGGATAGTACTTGGGAGTTAAAATTAATTCAAATAAACTATCAGGTGGCAATTAATTAAAAAGAGAAAGATATATAGATCATACTTATGATGGTTTATGGCTGTATAAGCAATTTAGAAGTTTCTCTTTCTAATAGTGAGGGAATGGGTGAAACTGGCAAGAGAATTGGTAGAATGAAGCTATTTGGAAAGGAAGAGAGATACAAAAGTCATTGTTAAGCCTTTATGACAGAAATTGGCAAAAAGTCTAGGAAAGTGTCATTGTAAATATCCTGAGAGCCCCAGAGTAGATTTTTTTTTTTCTCATGGACTTACGGATTTTAGAATTTCCTTTCGTCCTTTCAGTTCTTGGTCGTCCCATAAGCATTGTGGTTTCTGGTTTCCATATGATGACATTCTTGCCATGTCAGAGAATGAGATTTTAATAATGAGTTTTCTCTTGAATTTTACAAAGATGGTCTTTGAAGAAATATTTTTAAAAGTGAGTGCAGGTGTCTGCAGTAAATGAAAGAAATTGTGATGTGATAGAGGCCCATACAGACAGAGGAGGCATGTGGGGCAACCATCCTTCTTCTCTATATCTGATTTGTCATTCTGATGCTGGATATCTGTTAAGAAAGACCATGGTATCATAGATTTATTCTGGTTGGAAGAGATCTTCAAGATCATCAAGTCCAGGCATTAACCTGGCACTGCCAGGTCACCACTAAACAATGTCATTGAGCACCACAGCTACACATCTTTTGATACCTCCAGGGATGGTAACTCCAACACTTCCCTGGGCAGCCTGTTCCAGATGTTCATTAAGAATAAGCCTCATTCTCCCTTTCCACATCCACAGCAAAACCAATGTGTTTACATTATTTTTCTTGCATATGTGTGCTGAATGAGCCTGAATAAGAATTACTGAACTAGTGCAAAAAACTTTGGTCACTCTTGCTGTAAAGAAAGACAGGCCTTTAACTTTTACATTGTAAAGACAGCCTGAGCATGAGTTTCATGAGGTGAGTTCTGCCTGCACAGAGCAGAAGTAGGCTCTGCAAAGGTCAGCATAGGGAAAAGTCAAAGCAGCTACTGCTGCTGCTATGGAAATCTCAAGGTGATCTGTATGAGCTGGATTCAGTCTGTCATGGAAGAGCCCTCAGCTCACCCCATTCCCTGCCTGTGGAGAAGGTCTCCTTTAACTCTCTTGCCATGGGGAAATCTTGCTGGACTTGACATTGAGGACTCTCCATTCAACTTTTAATAAACAATCCTTAACGAACAAAAATGCAGACAGTAGGAGTAAGGATGAAGAGACTGGGAACAGAAGTCCTGAGATACTTTCAACATGTTAATTTTGTATTTGTTCCACTTCAAATCACAGAGAAGCTGTTGTCCCTTTTTTTAGAATTGTTTTTTGGCTTTTGAAAAATGAGTGTTCTTCCACAGAAAACTACCTGCACACATTAAACTCATCAGCACTGCTGCTGTGGGTGCCTTTTTGGCTTCACAAAAAGCTTCAGTCTCACTCTGATCATGGTTCTTCTGCAGCTGTTATTTGTACAGCTTGTGTTACTGCCACCTGAGGAACGTCGTTCTCCAATACTTTCAAACCAACTTCTGCAAAAAGCACTATGTTTAGGTCTAAAAATTACGTGAAATTAAATACAACAAAATTCCAGCACTGTACAAAATATACACTCTCACAGTTATAACCCAAACTATTTCAGATGTACATAAAGTTTGTTTTTAATTGGTTATAACTTCAAGAAAGTTGATATCATTTGGTTTGGTTTGTTATTTTAGAAAACAAATACAAAATGTTTATTTAACTTTAAAGAGCTCTGAAACTTGCCTACTGCAACTCATAATCTTCTGATATTTTTAGAGAAACGTTTTTAGACCAGACATGAATGCAACAGATTCTATGTAGCCTTCTGTGGTTTCTTAGCATAAAAATAAACTAGGACTAAACAAACAGTAAGGGGAAAAAAACCCCAACAAACCCAAACAAAACCACAGAACAGAACTATTTCTACAACTTGAAGAATTCTGTCATGTTGTTAAAAAAAGTTGATGCTTTCATTTTTGTCATATGGAACTTTTCTTAGCAGGGATCATCTAACACAACAAGAACTAATGTGCCATCTTGCCTGTATGATATTAAAATATCCTTGAGTAGCTAAGTACAGCCACTTCTCACAGAGATTCACAGAAAAATCCAACTGGATCCTTTATCCAGCTTGCATTTAAAAAAGGCTGGACTTGCTCCCTTGAATAACAAGAAGAATACCCAGCAAAATAGGAAAAAAAAATTATGAAAACACTCTAATGGCCTATAATGCCAAAAACCTGGAGATAACATCAATAGCTCTGTCATCGCTCACATGAGTCAACAATTCAGAATATTAAAAGATTCATTTTATACATTTCCGATCATCAGTCTTTATCCTATTATATATTTTTCCATTCTTGAAGTTTATTTGTTCTTTCCCCCTCTGTTTCACAGTTCTCAGAAAGGATCATCATAACAAGCACCTTTGTTTTTGCTGTTGTTTTTTTTTCCAAAACCTGCATTCCTACTACAAGTCTCCTCAATCCATATATTTGTATAATTAGCTGGAAGTCTCATTTTTCATTTACAAAAGCAAAAAAAATGTTTCTGCTCATTGTGGTTGTCAATGACATCTTAAGAATACAAATTCCAAAGGCTTTGGGTTCAAAAAGAGTATTAAAAATAAAATCCAAATTTCCAGAGTTCTCATGTTTTTAAGCAAGCCTTTGTATATTGGGCACCTTTTACTCATGTTTTGAATGTTTACATTTAGTGGTACTGCACTCAGAAAAAAATAAAGGAGCACCTTTATAAGTATATGTTAAAAAAAATGGAAGGCACAAACATATAGCTAGAGTTGTTTCAGTGCTAGGATCTGGAAACGGGCTTCTTTTTTCCCCCACAGATTTCTGTTTGAAAATCTTCATCCTCCAGAAAAAACAGGTGTAGAAATAGAAGGTGCTCTACACAGAAAAAATTGCTTTCTAATCTAATAAAAGTTTTTATCTTTGATGAATTTACAAGCTGCCAAAGATGTGGATCCATACATACTAATACAAAAGAAAATCCAGTAAATATATGCTTCAAAAAGGGAGTGGACAGTTTTCCTTTGAAAACAGAAAGTATGAAGAACTTTAGTGAATATGTAGAACTGAGAAATTGTTGTATTACTGTCTCATCACAGCCTATCTGCATGGCATCGTATGCATCTATAAATAACCTCATTTATACTGCTACTGTATATTGCCTATTTATGTTGAAATCTCCCTAGAATAGCCACACAGTTTTTCTGCTTCACTCTCCAAACCATGCATGATTTCATCCTTCAGTAACATCCACAGGAAACACACATTTTCAGTGTAAAATGGGCCTAATGTACATCTTCCATGCATGGAAGAAAAATCTAATTACAGACTTCAGGTCTATCATATGAAATACAGTGAAAAATTTTAATTTCAATCAAAATATATGGGAATGCAACTGTAAATTAGCAATAAAATCAAATTAAAATCTTAGGTAGGATGATCCAATTTTTACAAAGGCATAACATGTTCATGGTATACTTAGCAGAGGCCTGTAACATGGTAGCTGATTCAGCTGACAGTACTTCGGTACAGTGCCATTCATCCCAAAGAACTATAAGGCACTTCAAGTGAAGTGAAGCTACTAAGATTCAAAAAACTGATGAAATACGCTTGCCCCTGGCAAAAGAGAAGACAGTGAGTGGCCATGCAGCACACACATACTTCTCATTCCATTGCTTACAATGTTGTACACCATACCAAAAGGCTTTCATTTTGATTTCCCTGGCACAATTATTTTTTCCTCATAATTAACTCCACTGGCTATTTAAAAGTTTAGCTTGATTTACCCTGGCACAGAACCAAATTCGACACAGATTTGACTGAACAATTACTCCTTTAGTTACCCATCTGGATTGCAACAGTGTAAAACACCAGCAGAATATGGATCAATATGATACTCAAGTCCATCCTGATGCCTAGCCTGATGCACAATGTATTGTGCAGAAAATATGGACAAAATAAAGCAATTCATTACTTTAAAACCTGACATAAAATTTCCAGTGTCTTTCCTCTTGTCACTCTCAAGCAACTCACTTGTGCATCTTTCCTGTGGAATAGGCTCAGATTCTCCAAAGTGTTTAGGTGCTAAAGTCATCATGAAAAAATACAGTGGGGCTCTGGTCTCTGGAGCTCTTTCCTGAGCTCTTCCAATCCAAACCCAAACATCTATGCATAAAATATTAGAAGCCCAAGTAAAACACTTCCAGTAGTCATATTTTGATTATGCCTAACTAAAAACGTACCACTGTAAGTTTGATCTGCAAAACCAAAGCTTAGCTTTTGTCAGGTCAGCATTTGGTTTACTAATAAATTTTTCAACAAAATGTTCACATCAAGTTCTTAGAATGGTTTTAGGCAGTAGAACAGGAATTCCAGTGTACTCTGGAATACTGGTGAATGTAAATGCCATTAGTAATGCTCTTACACTTACGCAATGTATTAAACTAATTCAGAAGAATATGCAAATAAATTGTAAATTTGTTTATCATGAAGTTACTTGTTAACAAAGCATAGAACCGTGCTGGTTTTTACCTATTCTTTTTCTCAGGTGATCATGGAATGTACATCCTTTTTGAGGTGGCACACAAAATCATCCCAAATCATTTAACACTATTATAAGGGAAAAGGGGAAAAAAAAAAAAAGATACTTGATTTGACACTGTTACTCTGTGCTTGTTTTTAATACTTATGCATCTTCTGAGAAACAAGGAAAATAATTATTCACTATTTGGAGAGGGTGATGACAAAATCCACCCTTAGTATCTCTTAAGATCTGACTACATGCTCTCAGTTCTACCTGTCTTTGGCTGTGTTGGAGCAGGCTAACTCCATGACATACCCTCCAGCCCTGCCTCTATCACCAAACTCCTTTTAGTTACTGTCTGCTGATTGCACCTGGGTTTCCTTCTCAGGTAGTAAGGGTGCAAAAGGCTGGGAATACGGTGTGTGTCTGAGCATCATATTGGGTCAGTGCACTGGTTGCCCTTGCAGACCTGTTAGCTGGGCAATACCCTGGTTCCAGTAGGAGAGAGGGAGATTTTAGTCCATTTATGCAAAGGCTGACATTTTTAGGATGAAATAGCATCAAATTAGGGAGGAGAGGGATGCAGAGATACTAAGAGTCAAGAACTGAATGAATTACCAAAAAAGCAATTAAGAAAGGATAACAATTATTATCTCCTATTACTGAGAGATTATAATGGCCTAAAGACAAAGATTTAAAAAAAATTGTTCACAGACATCTTTCCTTGGTGTGATGGTAATTTTGCTGCATAGATCTTACTGAGTTTAATAGGAGTTGGGTAACTCTAGAGCGTAGAGCTCTTTGAAGCAGTATTTTACAGTCTCTCTTGAAATACGTACAATACAGAAACATACAATACAGAAATCTTGCTCTTGATATATAATTTCAGTGTTAAAATTTAGCGGCCACCCTTCTCCCAAATGCAATGTGTCTGACTGCTCTTTGATGCCTACAAATCATCAGACAGATCAATGCACTCAGATGCTTTGTATGAAGAATTCCTAGGCCACAAATACTTCTGTAACTACTGCCCTGCTGTAAAATGAGATTGTGCACACACCTCTCTGAAATGTGAACCACACACAATCTTCTTTGACTTTTTTATGCCCTGGTGAAAAGAGAGGCACATGCTGCTACAGTTCCCATACCTAAAGCATTGAGGATTAGTAAGTGTTACATAAGTTATGATTGATCTGGAAATGCAGCATAGAAGTATCACCTTATTTTGCAAGGAGCCTGGCTTGCATTTACAAACTTTATTCTGTTGGAAAATTTATTTAGTTGGAAGTATATTGATATGATAAGGAAAATACAGGAAAAACTGACCTCATTAACAGTTGTAGCATCATTGTCTTCATTATGAAAAGGAGGTGACTAAAGAAGGTGTGATTCTATGATTCTATGAAACAGGTCTCTAAAACAATAGATGTTTCAGAGAAAGCAGGTAGGCAGTGATTACTCACTATTTCTTATAGTACAAGGCTTCTACACTCACACTATCAAGTGACTTCAAAACAAACAAAAGGAGGTAGTTATGCAGGCAATACAGAGTGAATTGGTGCAGCTTGCTAACTCAGGACATTGTGAAGACAAAGAACTGAGAGTGCCAAAGGAAGGACTAGACATGCCCATAGGACACAAGTTGGTCTTTTATCAGGTGCAGTTTTCAGCTTGGGAAGTTCTTAAATGACTGGTTAGGAAGGTAGTTGATTATTTAAAGGAATGGATTGTTTCATAACTGTTTTTCTTGCATTTCTTCCTTAGATAAGTGCTAATGGCCACTGGCAAAGAGTGGATAGTGGAGCTGGAAGGATTTGCAGCTGAATGTAGCAGCCTTTATGTCCCTTTCTGCTGAACTTTGTGGTTTTCTATAACATAAGCTGTTCATAACACTGAAAAACTATTAATTTTCATGGAATTTTCTTGGCTTTTACAATCTGATGGTATTCTCATTTAGACTCATGCATGAGTTCTCATTTTGTCAATGCTCTGGCATTTGTGATGAGGTAGAGGAACTGTCTTGTCAAAGTCACTCTTACCTTAAGCAACAGTTGGATACTTGCAGTTGTAGAGTAAGTCTTCTCATAGAGTAGGAGCAGTGTTTAGTAGCAGGAAACACTGGCTCAGATAAAAAAACCCACCTGAAGTGGGCTTAAATACCAAGCTTTCTACAGACACCATGGCTTTAAAATTTGTGCTATAAACTGGAATAATTTTGTCATCACTTCTACTCCAGAAAATTCTACTCAGAATTCCTTCCTGTGATCTAATGGATACATTTTCTAGTGCCATAACTATGTTGCTAGAGTGGATGGAATATTTTTCTTCACTTCTACAGGCAGCTTCATTTGCAGCTTAAAGAACTCTTTCAAAATGAACTGAGTCACTTGGTAGTTAATAATAGTTTGGAAGTAGGTAGTAGTAGGTAGTAGTTTTTAGAATGGGCAATTGTCGCGTTCGGGACAGACAAAGCGACAACAAATCTTAGCAAAAGCAAGCAAGCAAAGCAGAAGCCTTTATTGTTCTCTTTCTCTGTACCTTTATACTTTCTTTCCTCCTTGTTTTCCCCAAAGGTGTCTTGTCCCCATTGGTCCAACGTTGTTATTATTCTTTGCTATTGGACAATATTTGCACAGTTCATCACAACTCAGCTTTTCTGCCACAAGAACACCTGCCCCTCACTGTTTGGTCAACACCCTGCTTATCTCGGAGTTATTCTTGTTCTTGTTTATTCTCTCAAGGGTAGAATGGAATCTTCTCAAGGTCAAAGCTACCCTGTCCAAGGGCCTCAGCCGAGCTGAGGTCCCCCACAGGCAATGGCAGAAAAAATGAAGGGACACTTGTTTTCACCTATAGGGCTTTTGCTCCCTGCTCCTTAATTTACGTACAGAAAATTAATTGTTGACTGATCATGAAAATGTATGGTGCAACCTAAGTATTGGGTGCATGCTGTAGAGAAGATATATCAAGTACTTCCTGGAAGGTTGATTTTTAGTAAGCATACATGCTTAAATATGAAAGGTAATTCCCTTGCATCATACACTTTAATATGTGGCAGAACTTCCTTAAAGCTCCAAAAGCAGCTCTGGGTAGCCTTATTAGACACACATTTCAGCAGCTTCAAGGTTTAACATGAACCCAGCAAACGATAAATCTATGTAGTTAGATCAATTTTGCGTGGCCATTAAGCAATAAATGGATACAAGTGACTATAACTCATTTGCTCCCAATTTATACACCCTGTATACAAAATTTTTTACTGCATTTCTGTCACCATTATATTTCTCCAAGCTTATGCTTATATTTCACTGAATTCAACAATGTGCCAATAGAACAGAGCAGAGTGGAATCCTATTTGATATTATGCCTGAGACTCTAAAGACACATTTTATTAGAAAGCCATGGAAGAAAATCAATGTGGTGATCAGTAACTGTACACTATATATTAATTAAGGCCAGAGGCAAGGGATTAAGCCCAGCACAATCCTTTATGCAATTTGATTGTGAACACAGTTGTAAGCAAATTTCTCTAAGAGTCGCAAAGTTGAAGGTCATGTTGTATGGCACTGGAAAGGCTTTATTCCCCCCAGAATTTAAAAAAGAGGACTCAAATTTCTTTCAGGTTCTGTATGTAGCAAGGTACTGGTGACACTGTGGCCATGTGAATGAAACCTTCAGTGTTCTCAGGGCTTCTATGATGTGGAATGGCATGTAATTTGTTTGGTCATTTTCTCCAGATTGGCAATTACATTTTAAATTCCTCCCCTCTCCCCTGATTTAGATTATGATAAATCATTGTTATCAATAAACAGATTTCTTATGAAGAAACCTTTGCCTGTTGGAGTAAGTTTTACATTATTACTTGTCTGTACGACGAATTCCTATGATAATTAGAAGAATAGTGTCAATTAAGTAGTAACTAAAGTGACAGAGGGATTGATTTGGTTCTGCCTTTAATCAACCTAATCTCTTCTTCTGCACTCTACATGGAATATCCTACTCCTATCTTTTTGCTCAGATGTGGCAAAGTTACTTGTACAATTGCAGCTCAGTGATCAGTGATAACCTTAGTTAACGTAGCAAACTTTTGAGATTAGAAGCTATTTTTTTTAAATTAAAAACAAAGAGTAGAAGATTTTTCCCAACTTCAGTCCCTTTGAAGCAATGCTCAATTGGCTAAGTGGCCAGAGTCTCTAGATTAAGGAAAAACACATATGGTGAGAACGTGAAAATTCTGATAAAGCAAGTAAAATCCCAACTGCAAGCAGAGGACAAACACTTCATTACTGACCCAATCATCTTCATTTCATGGAATACACCAGCTGCTACAAATCTAGCTAATCATTGTTATGGCAAATTAAAGTCAGCTATTGTTATAAACTCCCCCAAATTAGGAGGAACTCCTTTTTGGTGCCCTGTATATATAATATTCAATGTCTCACTGAAAATGATGCATCTTAAAGCAAACGCAGTTCTGTAATGCTTGAAATGAAGCTTTCCAGAACTGTGTTCTCTGCTAAAGGTTTTCCATAATTGTGGAACTAAGATCTCTGATTTGAAGAACTTTCTTTATCAGCACATCCCTGTTGCGCATCCTGTGCAACACAATCATATTTGCTGTAGCTCCAAAATATCACCCAATTTACAAAGCTTCTATAATAATTACTCTTTATACAATGTTTTCTAGGTCAAACAGTCCATTTAAATAGTTAATATGCTCTGTTTTGATTAAATGATTATTCATGACTTAATCTCAGTTTCCTCTGACTTTTTTCACTATTTGTTACACTTACCCAGGTAGTCCCACTGAAAAACTATGGTTTGTTTGGGAATTATTCACTTTTGCTCTGCTTTTTTATTTGTTATCATAGCTAGTCATCTAAATCTCATGGATTATTTTTATTTTCTAGTTAGGTAGTTGACACTTTTTACGCAAGGGTTTCACAAATGAGCTCTGCTGTGAAAGATGGGAATATAATTATGCTACTCTAACTATGGGGAGGCTAATAGTCACAAGCATTTAATTAGCATCCAGAAGTAGCTTGAATACTTCAAAATAAGTAATTATTGCATGGCTTACTCCAAACAAAATACATTCTTTTGTTAAAAAATCATTAGCAAATTGAGGATTAGTTTTGTGCTTTTAGGGGCAGAAGGATTGTCAGTCAGACCTATGACAGACAATATCACAACAATACTGGGTTGCCCGGTGATGTCTGAAGACAGCATAGACAGTACTGAACAAATTGTAGCTGCAGCACAGAAGGTGCCAGAAACCTCTCTCAATGTAGCTGAGCACATAAAACCAGAAATTCTTGAATATACAGGAAAGAAGCAGTGTAAATAAAATGTTATTTCCTAAGAGAAAAAGTGGAATACATCAGATTTTGAGTGAGAAAGAAACAAGCATACTGTGGAATCTCCTAGGAAAAGAAAGGAAATTTAACTTCCCAAGATTGTTCCTGTATATGATGTTAAACTTTTATAATGGTACATTGTTTTACCCAGCTCTCTTCACAAGTAAACCAGCTCTCTAGCTTCTTAGAATCCAGTCTGACTGATCTAGAAACACTTGTCTCTCACACTCTGTCTTTTTTAATTACACAATACTCTTGGCAGTAGTCATCTTTGTTTACAATAGCTCGCTGGAGATAAGCATCATTAACATCCTTCTCCGGTTTTATTCCTGGAGCTTGTGTCTGTCAGTTTGGTTACATACGCTCTGCTGTCACTTTTGCAGGTTTGTTGGGCTGTGGCTCCAGGAGCCTCTCCACCTCTCTGCCTCTTTGCCTTCCCAGTCTCCAGCCACTAAGGAGCCTCTGGACTTCAGAACTAACTTTGCCATGCTTCATTAAACAGAGTTATTTTATCAGTCTTGTGATGTTTTTACTGAGTCTGCTGCAGTCAATGTAGAGAAATCTCTCCAGATACTTGCTGATTACGTCCTGGTAGCTTTTGTTGGTTTAAGTCTTAATTGTAAAGTCCTAATGTTGGGCCATGCAGATGGTTCAGGGCAGCTCAGGGCTGCATCAGGACAGCAGGCTGCAGAGGCTGTGCCCGGCTGGGGTGGTGTGGCCTTTCTGGCCAGAGAGCACAACTTTCTCCTGGCTCTGCCCCAGCCGCAGTAACCAGCACGTGTGTGCACCTGGGTATCTCTGTGTAAGGCTTAAAGGGCATGTGCTGTTCCTACAAGGGGGAAGGGCCCTTTTATGCTATGGAAAACATAGATTTTGCAACATTAGGGGCTTGTCAGAAGTGTGAGGACGAGACCAAATTTGCATGCTCATTCACATAAATGTACATGCATTTTCTATTTGCATGTACAATAGTGGATACAGTAAAATTAAAGCTAGTTAATGGCTTCCTTTGGAAGGAGCCATCTATTTCAATGTAATATTTAACATTCAGGACTCTATTTATAAACAGGAAGAGGTGTAGACTTCAAAGCTGGATTTGCTCATCCCAGCATTATGGCCACCTCACAAGCTATATATATATTTAACATGATACAGATCTACAGACCAAGCCCTGTATGTTTAAGTGAAGGAACAGAGTGTGAAAGTGAAGGCTTATACACCCTCCTCCCCAAGCTTAAACTAGAAGCAATCAGTGGGCGATAATTCTTCTTATCTTTCTACTTTCATTAAATAATCAGCAGCACGTGAAAATACATTAGAGAAATAGAAATTGCACAACTGCTTTGCTATGACACAGATGTATTTATAAACAGATACTGCAAAAGAATACCTATTATATTGGTCTAACAGCTTAGCTTTAGTTTTGCCACTAAAAACTGCTCTTTACTGGCCAAAAGAGAAAATTGTTTGTCCATGACATGTTTGCTCTTATGGTATTTGGATTGGATCCAGTTTCTGCCTGAACCCAGGCATATGGAAGAGTGAAGGAACAGTCCAGAGAGGTTTGTGGTTTTTTGTCTGAACTAACCCACAAAGCAAAGCAAGCCTGGGTTTGTTTGTTTTCTATGTGAAGGCAAGAGAAGAAACTACTTAAAACCAATACGTATCAGTTAAGTACCTTTGGTTTTGTATTATAACTTTGTATTCAAATGATAAATTGTTCTGTGAAGCAAGGACTTTATAGGACACAGTCGTGGTGTTTGCTTCCCTGCTTTGGGAAACAGCCTGCCAGGTTACAGTGTGCTTTACGGTTAAAGGCAGGTTATCAGATCCACTGAAATAGTTAGCAAATTCTTTTATTTTTTAAGTAATAATGATGATTTCTCAGAATCCACTCTTTTTTTTTCCTACCCTGGCTTTGCATTGGATACATAGCTATGGATTCATGTTTCAAATATGATCCAGAGAAAAAATGAGTAACTTGTAAGATAGGTTTACAAATAAAAAGTTGAATCTTTCCATAACCGCGCTCTCATGGTTGCCAGGAGTATGATCTGACAATAGTATTGATTTCAACCATCTTTAGTCCTGGATCCATTTGAAAAGTTTAAGCTGTCTTTATTAGACATTCAAATGGATTGCATATGTGAAAAAAACCCACCTTTTTGATACACCCACAAATAAACTTGAAATGATACCTAAGTGCAAACAAATGCAGTACTTTTTGTGATAGAGAATATGAAAACACAACTACCAGAATTGTAAGTGGATTTATTTTCAGAACTTATGCTTGACATTCTGGGCTGACAATGAAAAGTCATTTTGACATTTCATATTGAAAAGCTACATTTGCTTCCTGCCATGGTTGGCTTACACTGCCATCAACGTGCACTGCATTTTCCCTCAGGAGGCAAGGTACAGCGCACACCTTCTGCTCCAAACCTTCCTCTCCTCTCATTCAACCTGTGAATTTGAGCCTTTATGTGGATTTGGAACAGGAAATGACACAGAACTTCTTTGTTAAAATATTATATTTTAATGGCTGTTTCATGAAAATCATTATAAGGATGTTTAATCAAAAGTTTAAAGAGGGGAGGAGAGAAGGCTATAAACTTACTCATGCGTGTACTTGTTTTGAATGTCATTGCATTGCAAACCAGAAAACAGGTCTGTGTTCCTAGGAGTTCAAATGTTAAGTAATGCAGAATTTAATTGTTAACATGAGGTAGCCTCTCCACACTACATATACTCTGACTGTCCTGACTAAACCACAATATTTGACCAGGAACACTTCCAGCTGTAAAAGTGATTTCCTGCAGCATGTAAATAATATGTGCATCTTAAAGATAATTGTGACATGATTAAAGAATATAAAACCATTGCTGAATGCAAAGAAAATTGCCACCAAGCTAAGAAGACAGAAATACCCTGTCAAGGTTTAGGCTCAGTCTGCTATACCTATAACAGATGCTCTCTGTTAACCTCTCTCTCCACCCCAAAAAGGGGAAGAGAAAGGGAATAAGGGAGAGGGACTTATGGATCTCTGTTGGCCCCCTCTCCCAAATGGAGAGAGAAAGGGAATGAGAGAGAGAGAGACTTATGGATTGGAAAACTGAAACAGCTTTAATGAAGATAATAATAAAATGGAATATATACAAACACATACAAACCCAGTATCAAATCCAACCCTCCCTCATGGCAGTTATGTCACATCACCACTGATGCTGTGGAGTAGGCACTGGGGAAGTCCCAGACTGGGCTCAGTGGCAGACAGGAACCAGATTCAGGAGCTGGATTCTGGAACTGGATTCAGGAACACACAGATTAGGACCAAAAGCAGAATAGATGGAGTCTTCATCAGATGCTGGCCATTGAAGAAGAGGAAGCCAGAAAGAGACCCTGTGATCCCTCAGCTTTATATTCAATATAACGTATATGGGATGGAATCTCTCACTGGTCAGTTTAGAGTCACCTGTCCTGGCTGCTCCTTCTTGCAGGTGTAGCCTCATGCTGCCCCCCTAATGTGGTATGCAAGATTTAGCAGTGACCTTGGTCTGCACACCAATACTTGGTAGTAACTATAAACATCGAACGTTATCACTGCTAGAAGCAGACGCTGTCTGTGAAAATGTGTCATTAACTTCAGAAAGTGCAGTTAGAAGAGACTCACCTGAAAATTAAAATCACTGAACAGAATTAGTTCAGTTCTAACTCAAACCAGGACATACCCATAGCCCAAAACAGTTCAGACTTGTTTCCCATACATTTGACAACACAGGTTATTTATTTATCTCCTACTTTATATATCAGAATCATAGATCTTAAAGATCATCTAGTTCCAACCTCTCTGCCATGGGCAGGAACACCTCCCACTAGACCAGGTTGCTCAAAGCCCCATCCAACCTGGCCTTGAGCACTTCCAGTATTGAAGCATCTACAACCTCCCTGGGCAACCTGTTCCAGTGACTCACCACCCTCAATCGTGCATATGCATATGTTTATAGGTACGTACTTATCTGTTTATGAAGAATGAGAGTTATTTATTGCTGCTAAGATATACATAAATAAAGATGAGATCTCTGCTCAATGACTCATAGGTTTTATCCTGAAAGGTTTTGAATGCAGAGGAGAGATGAGGAGTGTCTCAAAGTCCCTCCCATTTAATCAATGGGAGGGGATTTTTTTCATGTCTTGGAATTTGCTCTGAATGTTGCAGATCCTTATAGGAAAGACATTAAGATACATTCAATTCCACATGTGTATTAGGTCTTGAAATGCCGGGGCCTGGACTGTGAACCCCGAGTTGGAGTTGACCTGTGGATGAGTCACAACCCAGCAGTGTGTTTTGTTCCGCAAGTGGTTTCAGGCCCCAGAGGCAGAACCTGGCCCATCTGTGTGAGGCCCTGCCTTCCCCCAGGTGATTATGGTTGGGGTGGTGGGCAAGGCTAGAGATATATCAACCAGGAAGCAACTAGTTTGTGAGAATCAACAAGGAGATGATCAGTTTGAAGAGAGAGTTCCAGAAAAGAAGAGAGTTCCTGTTGGAGGCAGCTTGTTGAGTTCTCTCTTGGTGGTATGTTCCCACTTGGCTCTTGTGGCGGCTGATTTGAGAGGAGAAGAGCAAAAAAGATGAAGAATATGTAAAAGATGAAGGTATGCTGAGGGAATGTTGCTGAGTTCAGCAGGATTGCTTGCAGAAGAAAAGAACTAGCAGCATAAAATTGGCATAGTTGGCAGGATTGAAGAAGGAAAGAGCTAGAAAGCTAGCAAAACAGGCCTGTAGACACATTAGTTGAGAAATAAACCTTTGCACAGGTTATTTTTTATTTGTCTGGTGATAGACATTAGTGAGACAAGGTAGGTGGTTAACTGGATTATTACAAATAATTTCTGAAGGAGATTTGAGTCTTCTAAGTTAGAGCTAGGTACAGAAATGTTTTGGAAAAGCATTCTGTGTATTATACATAATTTTGAGAGAGGGTTAGAAATACTTAAAAAATAAAAAGCAATAAAGAAAATGCTGATTACATCTGGGTGAGATATTTGTACTGCCTTTGTCCTGTCATTGCTAGAATCAGTAGAGAGACAGAATGTTTAGACTTGAAACACTTTATACTAGAGAGAAAACAAGTGTGTGGATATATAATTTAAAAAAAAAGAGGTCTACAGAAGGCAGCTAAGAAAACTTCAATTTGCCTGGCTGAGAGGTGAGCAGGGTTCATTGTAATTGAACAAGTGTAAGTGCACAACTGGTGGAAACACTGTTCTTACCATGTAAATCTTCAGACTATTGGATTCAGTAGTGGAAATTACATTTGGGATTAGCCTATTTATCTGAGTACAGAAGAGAATCTTTTAAAATATCCAGAAAACAAATATATCCACTGTTATAATATTAAATGCACAGAAAGTACATAATCTTCTCTCCAGTTTCAGAGAACAAATAAATTTCAAATAATTAAGTTTTGGGAGGAAACTTTTTCTGAAGATGTATCTCAAATTGTTCACTGTGAATTTTTTTGCCTGTATTAATATCCAAATACTAGACTATATGGATAATGGTATGTCTTGATTTCTCATAGCATGGTTTTGAAGTAGATGCATGTCCTGATGTTTTTAAGTACTTGGGAGTCTAAGATTCTAGTGAGATTTTCCAAACTGTTGGAGCATCCAATTAATATAAAAATCAACAAAAATAAAAGGGATTGTTTTCTGCAGTTATGCCTCTGGGAATACCTAAAGCCAGATTAAAAGATGATGTAAATTACCAAAATACTATAAATTGGCCGTGATTCCTGCTAAAACTTACAGATTAGTATTATTTGATTATGGTCCTATTGTATCTAGATTTAAGTCATGCAAATATCATGCATCATTTCACTTGATTCAGCTCTCTTCAAATGCTGCTTCCCCTTTCTGAAGCTCAGGGAAAACCTCTGACACCAGCAGACAAGGAAGGTACCCAGTTCATTAGTGCAGGATTGCTACTTAACTTTACGATGGGGAGTGCTTCATTCGTCTCACCTGCAAACTTAAACCAGGGACTATTGCTCAGCTTCATGAGCAGAAATCTGTTTCCTGAGGGTAGAAGGAAGAAATTGTTACCCAAATAAAATTCTGGGGTTAAGGAACTGTCCTGGTGCTGTGGTCTTCTCTAATACTACTGCCAGAGCGATCATTTCCAGTATTAGACATAAACATGCAGGCCTAAGTATCACACATAGGTAGAGATAAACAAAAAAGTTTTTATCTAATTTGTTTGCCTTTTCTCTTTCGATAGATATTTGACCAAGAGGCAGATATTACAAAAGTTATATGGTTGTGAGTAACGATCAACTCATCTCAGCTCCACAATGATTACACTTCTAGGGTCTATGTACAGAAAGCATGTATAATTTCTCTCCATAATCACTTTTCCTTGAATCCAGAGCCATCCTTTATTCAAGTCTTGACAGATGGGTAGCTGGTAGTAATTTAAAATGAGGACTAAGAAGAAATCCCATATACAAAGAGACCTTGAGTAGAAATTTAAATCTGAAACACAAGCAGAGCAATGGATAATTAATTCATCTATAATTTCTTATTTTAAAATGAGATCACTTGCTAATTCATTTTGACGTAATAGGCCCAATCTTACCTTCCTTATTTATCTCATAGATGTGAAATGTGACATCTGAGTAGCAATGAATGGAGAAAGGGTAAGTCCTAGGTGAGATATTGTGCAGTGTATCAGCCCACCTTTACCTGAAAGAGACAGTTATGGGCCTTCTATGGAATAATATGGATTTAAGAACACTCTGTACTTGGATTTATTAACTTATTCACTTAGACCATACTAATCAATGAGCACATTTATGAACCATATTAATTGATAAAAATGTTTTCTTGGGACATTATTTGCTCCATCATGTAATAAGTTCAGCTCTTGCTCATGATTTGTTTGATCAGTTGACAACTCTATTCTGGGAGTGGACTGTAGCAGATGCATATTTAGTTTTATAGGTGCACATTCCTTAATATACAATTGGTGAATCTCCATTTAAAAACTCCTGATTACTGAAGTTATAATACCATCTGATCCTGACAATTATTTTTGCAAACACTAGCCCTCAAAGCCAGTCAGCCTTGTCTCTCCTACTCTTTCTGGCCCCCAAGTCCCTGTTCTTTGCAAAATGTTGACAAAACACTGGTGCTACTGAGTGTCTATTTAATTTTTGACTGATTTTCCTGCTGCATGAGATCACTGGCAACTGCTAGAACACACTCTTGCTTTCCCAAACTTCGTATTTATTTCCCTGAAGATCCTGCCATCTGCTGTGCTCAGCTGCCCAAATAAGTAAAATTTTCCACGTCTTGTAATTTTTTTTTCCTGAAAACATTATCTGTTCCCTCTATCTTTCCACTTTTCATCAGGTTCTTTATGATCAGTTCATCTCTATATGACATGTATCATAACAGGCCATGTAATCACAAACAGGAGTATTGATTTTGGCAGTAGGGCAGAGGTTAGTAAGTAACATTCCAGATAGCATCTAGAGGTCAGCCAACAGAACTGTGGACAACAGATTCATATATGATGCTCTTCATGCAGTGTACATTTTGTTGGCCTCACTTAGCATTTACACCTCATTTATTCCAACTTACTTTCTGTTGCCAACCCCAAGTGTTCAAAATAATGAAATTGGCTTGAAAGTTATAATGCTTTAAGCAATAATATATTTAGAAGTTCTTAACCTAGAGTGCATGCGCTTTCAAGCATTTTCCTGTAGGTAACAGGAAATGTGTGTTCTTGTGAGGAGGGCAGAAGTGACAGTGGATATTCACTCAAAATATTGTGACCCGCTCTGAACTGAGAAAACATCAGATGTCTCACTTTTGAGAACTCCTTTCTGGCTGAGTGGCTGACTTACTCTTGATTTATAGTAGCACGAGTAAATGAGCATGCTGCATAAACAGCTTATAAAATGACTGTGTGTGACCAAAAGAATGTATTTTTTCACCTGTTAGAACTTGCATGATCACTGCCCCTCCCTACTGGTTCCATATTATTTCTCTCTAAGAACCAAGTAAACGAAAGCTCTTGGAGATGGAAGGGCATGCTGTGCAATTAAATAGAGAACTTAAACAGTGGAGACTTCCACACTGCCAGACTGGTTAGTTCTCATGTTAATTCTGTTTATGCCTATTATCTCTGATGCTCTATGATATCACAAGATAAGTCTCAGCATACTTTGGGTCAGTCTGAGCCTTGCTAGAAGTCATTGCCTTATCAAATAGACATTAGGCTTGATTGCATGAAAGTACTCTCTTCCTTTGCACTGAAATAGATATGTGGCAAGGCAAAAAAAAAAAGAAAAAAACAAAAGCAAAAAAAATACCTCACAGGTAGCTGTTTGAAAACTAGAAGTGGGACACAGAGAAGAGATTTCTTTTAAATTTTAACTCCAAATCTCTGTTGTCTATAGCTTGACCAAGCAAGCTCTTCACATTCTCATACCCAGGCCCTCATTTATTTTCCTCTCTTAGGTGATTTCCAGTGGGATGAAAGTGGGAGGTTGAGGGAAAGAGCAGAATGAGGAATGAATGAGTGTGTGGATCCTGGGGACTCCTATAAAATCTAAAAAAGAAACAGTGGAGGAGGATGTGGCTGGCTGCTGAAATGCTCTGTGGACTACATCCTGCCTGTTACTAGGCCAGAACTTGCATGCCCTTTTTATTTGCTGGGGTATTTTTTTGTGTGTGTGTGCTGTAGGTCCTTAGATGACGCTTGCCACAACAGCCTATGTATTAAATCTAAAAAGAGAGATCATGGCTTAGATCCACATCCTTAGTGTTGGTACACATATACTGTGCACGCTTGGTTTCTTAATTTTTTGCTTTATACAGATAGGAAGGTAATGTGAGCAAGCACGATATTACAAGGTTGAATGTTCGCTGTGGGAACCATATAAGGGTTTTTTCTCCCACACAATCTGAATTTTTGATATACAGTGCAGCATTTTTCCCCAGCTCTGTAAAACTTTTTCTGAAATGTCTTTATAGCACTTCATGTAGTTCAGCAGAATGTAAAATAACCTCTTGGCATTTGCTTTAGTTCTGTCATAATCTGTTTACAAATTCAAAAGGACCTAACATAAATAGCTGTCAACACTTACATATTACTGTGATTCACTGACTTCACCACAAGAATTTTGGTACAGCGGCAGAAAGAGCATCAGTATTAAAATCTTATCTTGAAAGCCATTGCAGTTGTTCATCTGTCTTTCAGTGAGCGTGCACAGTGAATCCGATTGTGCTACTTGAGATATAACTACAGAGTTGCCAGAATAGGGCATCAGAATTGTACCTCAGCAATAGTGTGTGGGTCTGAATCACGTAGAGTGAAGGGCTTCCTTTTTTTTTGTACTGCTACAATAGGTATACTGCTTTGATCATTGAGATTTAAAAACTCACATAAATAGGGGGAAGAGGGAGAAAAGCAGGAAAAAAAGGAAAAAATATCAGTAAAACCAAAGCATGTATGTCTCATTCTGTAACTTTTTTTTTTTTAATTCATAGGTCAAAATCTCCTAGAATTCTGTTGGATTTTTTTGGGGGGGAATCAATTCTGATAGAATCCCACTATGCAATTTTCAGCCCTGAGGAGTTCAGCTTTAAGGAAAGACTATTTGGAGTCTCTTGTTTGCTATAGCTATTTAATATCTAGCCGAAGACTAGGAAAAGCTTGCAGCACTTATAGCTAGCTGCCTAGCTGTGGTCCTGTGGCCTATGACATCTCAAGCCTTTCGACATGAAAAGCTTTCAGCACACAGCAAACATTGCATACTGGGATTTAAATCATGTCTGCTGTGCCATGGGAAAGGAGAAGCAGAGAGACTTGTTGATCCACTCTTACATAACCATGTGGTGGACAAATACGTGCTTGGCATGTATTACATTTTGAAAAAGCACTAAGCTTCAAGATTTCCTCCTCAATTCTCAAAATCAAAAATGCAGAACAACTGGAGCAGTTTGTGTTGCAAAATGATGGACAACTAGCTTGTTTATGACTACCAGGATGTCTCTGCAGGCAGGACTGTGATGTCCCCAGCTGGTTTAGTTTAGTCTTTCTGTCTGGAAATACAGTCTCAGGGACCTCAGTTTCACATCTCGCCTCTGAGACCACCATGTTACCTCACTTCAGTGCCGGCTGAGGGAGCTCTGAATTGCACAAGGACTATTCTGGGCAGTAAAAATATCCTAGGAGACATCTTTAGCTCTTGTGGAAGCTTGTGGAGCTTCACTGAAATAAATGGACTAATTGAGGAGTAAGGTAAAACCACTGGCTTTAGTGGTTTTCATGCACAGGCTCAATGAACTGTGTTGTCTTACTTTTTATATACATATAAGATTATAAACAAGGTGCATTTTAGGACACACATCTGTCTACACTGGTGACCAGCGCTCCAAGGAAAAGCTCCATCAGTGGGGGCTGAAGTTTCTTTCTGGCAATAGCCAGTAAGAGTGGAGTGGAGTTTTTATCTTTACTTTCTCTGACAAGGATTTTGCTTTGCAGGAGGCTAGGAGTGTCTGATAGAACTGCAATTATGACCAGGTTTACTGTGTCTTATACAAATTAAATGATGAAGACATATAGGTGTATCAGAAGAAATCCAGACTGCAGTGCCTTGGGAGTCTCAGCAACTTGGTCTTGGTCAATACAGTGTTAAGCAGCGTGAGTTGGGGGAGCTGCTAGTCTTTTGTTCTCTAGCTGTAGACAGCAACTGTGTTACTTTTACTGGAATTCAGCTTCTAATTTTCAGGCTATTAAAAAAGAACTTATTAAAAAAAAATAAATACATGAACAAAACTGTGCAAACAGAGTTCACATTTTATGGGAATTGTGGTTTGGTTGCACTTGAAGCCTCACTTTCTTCCACTTCTGTTGTATATGTTGTATATTCTAGTATGACTAGTGCACCCACAGAAAGTTTATTTTATGTTCAAGGACTTGATATTCTCAGCAAAAGTGAATTGCTAAATAGTGTGCATTAGCAGTATTTGTGCAAATTGTGTTTTACACTTGACTGTTTCTGAGTGTATTTCCTAGCCACTAAAGCCCCTAGGACTGTCTAGTCTAACTTTCTGTATAACAAGGCCAATGGCTTCTACACTGTGATCAGTAACTTGTAACTGAAGCAGACAGCATCTTTTTATAGACATCTAGACTTGATTTAAAAGCTCCAAGTGTCACAGCATATTCCAGGGCAAGCAATTCCAAAGGTTAATTACCCACACTGTTAAAAATGTGTGTCTTGTCTCCAGTTTGAATTTTGCTGAGTTCAGCTTCCAGGCTCTGCATCTTTGAATGTGAAATGTGAAACTCCCTTGTTGTTGATTGCTTATACAGCTTATCCACACGAGGAAAGGAAACGATTCTCTGCGGTTGGTGAGTAGGGTGTACAGAAAGGTGTTAGCATTCCTGCCCTTCTGCACAAGCAATTATGAAAGATGCCAGGCGGGGGCTTTTTAAGCCCTAAAAGGAGAAACCCTAGCAGAAAGTGGCAGGAGCAATAAGAGAGGCCTTGAATTAAAATAAATACATACTTTTAGTCTAACATAAAGGAAGTGAAAGGCTAGAAAGCATCTTTTTACCACCAAATACCAAGAAATTCTAAACCTTCTCTCATCTTCCCCCCTTACCTGGGAATTCAGCATACTCTTAGGAGAAAGCCAGTGTAGTTTTTTTGTCATTAATTCATGCAAGTTTTCCTATATGATCATCATATAATATGAACATTATATATGAATGATATGCAAAATATGCAGAACTTCAGAGTAAAAGGCTGGTGTCTGTCTCTAGTGGGTCAGCAGCTTCTTCTTCCTCAGTTTTGTGCTAATAGTTATTTCATTGGCCTGCCTGATTAACTTTATCCAGTGTCTCTGCAGTGTTTCCACCAATCTTTTGATTATTGCCAAGGCTTGGCAGTTTCTGGAGTGATACTGTACAGCTTGTCTGGGAAATATCAATGCAGATGGAAGCTGGCTACTTTGTGTGTTACTGTTGGCAGTGGCTATATATTTAGAGCAGTTTCAGCAATTTCTATTTTATTCTTTTTAATGGGAAAACAATAGGTTTACTAAGCTCACCTTTGTTTGTGAATGACATAGTTAGTTTTTACCCTAATGTGTTTAGATAGATACTTCAAAGACAGTGGCCAGAGAAAGCTTGAAGTCATTCAAAGTACATGCTATGAGGGGGAGAAATTGGAGATCACTTGCAATAATGGAGTTTAAGATTAAGAATCTCCAGGATACTTTGGAAAGTGTTTCTGGACACTATGAGAGTATATGCTGGAAACACTGTGAAATGGATCTTTCCTGGGAAAGAATCACTGGAAAATGTCGCAGCGGGGACTTACCCATCCCTCCCTATTACTGCCTGTCGTGGGCTACAACTGAGCTAAGAAGATGAAGGAAAAGAGAGAAAGAGAGGTAGGAGGCAAAGGAGGGAGGAAAGAAGAGAAAGGAGAGAGAGACAGAAAGTCCAG
>VYZX01013364.1:0-15607 GCA_013401335.1 Brachypteracias leptosomus
AAACCTTAAACCACAACACCTAACAACATTCTTATACTCAAGATTGTATTGATAAAAAATCACAGCAATATAAAAGTTAATGGATCCTACTTGGAACTATTCTACACTTTCTTAGGGCTGATAGCATAATATCAAGAGTATATGACAAATTTTGCAGCATGATTAGGCCTTTCTTGGCTGGTGACTCAGAGATCCCCCCGAGAAAATTCTATTACGTGTATTCTTTACATGTAAAATATATGTCTACTTAGATGCTGAAATATCTATTGTAGATTAAAATTTCAATAAAATATTCATGATTGTAAAATATCAAAACAATGAGTGTACATGCAATACAAAACTTTGGAAAAGCTTCTCTGCTTCTGTAAATTGTTGTGGAGCAGAGCATGTTTTAAGTCAATTTAATATGGCATTTGTCTAAGGTAGCTGTCTCTGAATGCTCTATTTGAGCTTTCTGAGGTGGTTTTTACCACTTTTGCTTTCTTTTCTTTCTTTGAAAGCCTTTTAAAAAGGCTTCAAAAGCCTTTCTGAAAGCAGGGGAAGTTTTGATTGTAGTATACTGTAGTTGTCATAATGGGAATTAAATGTTTGTTGTATCTTGTTTCATTGCATGACCACAGTCAGTACTTCCTTCACATCTATACAGGTAAATGAGTTCCCTCAATTTTTTAAATGAAAAGAAGGCAAAGAATTCTAGAGCAGATAGACTGGGGGTGAACTAACTCATATACTGCTCATGTTAAGTTACATATCCAGCACCATAACTTTCTTTAACCTTCTGTGAAATAGATGGAAGATATATGTATATGTATATGTGTTTGTATGTTTGTGTGTATAAAGAGGAACATCATAACTTTATTTCCAGTAAAAGCCCTAAAACTTAATTTTGAATCTATTCATACAAGACATATCTTCATCTTCATTCATCCATGGATTTAGTATGAAAAATACATATGATATGGCTTGAGCTGGAGGTAAGTTCATGAAGACTTCTGACAACAACTAAGACATGGCTTAAGTCACAAGACATTGTGACAAACTTAGAGCAACTTCCTTTTTCATATGAAACTGAAATAGTTATGTTATTACAATTTACATATTTAATCTGGTTTTATATATAACAGTGATAAAACAAGAGAGAAAAATATTTCAACCACAGATCCAGCCTAAAAGAAAAAAAAACAACACAAACATTTCATAAGGAAACACTTAAAAACTTTTTTGCAAGCACAGACATCCTTTTCCCAGGCATTTCCAAACCCTATCATTTTCCACAGATTATAGCCCTCACAGGCTGAGTTACCATCAGGAAATAATAACACAAAACCCACTGTATTTATTGATGGGATGACTCATATTTTTGACTGACAGAGTATTTTTTTAAAGTATATACTGGTAGCTAGTAAAATGCCTTTGAATCTAACAATAGTTTGGTGGTTGATAAGACTATCTCTTTGACTTAACCTACAAATGACTTATAACACCAAGATCTTCTTGGCACTGATAGATGGTTTCCACAACTGGCTTTATAGCTCTTCTTTTGGAGCTTATAAGGTAAAGAATCTAAGTAAATACTTTTTTGGGGGAGAATCATCTCGGCTGAATTTAACGTATTGCATAAAACATAAGCAAGCAGCAGAAAAGTAGAAGAAGAGTTGGTTAATGTCTGGATAATAGATTTCAAGCTTTGAAGATTCTGGGTCATGTCTTTATTAGCTTTAATGAAAATGAGCTCAGTGGTACTGGAGCAGTCCCCAGTGAATGTCTGTCTGCACCACAGAAGCACAGTGTATTTATAGTTTGGGGCTGTTTGCTAGTGGAATGCTTAACAGCAACACTACAAATTTATAGGGAGACTGCTGCTAAGTCTACAGTTTGCTGGTGATCTAACAGGCATCCTGGCTCTTTCTGACCTTCATTTATAGTACATAAATAAATAAATAAATATCATTAATATAAACTGTAGCTTCTGAACCATGAGCGATATTTTACATATGGTGTCAAAGTTCTCAATCTATTTTCACCATCAGTATAGGCTGGGAGAGGATATACTAGAAAGTAGTCCTGTGGAAAGGGACTTAGGGGTGCTGATGGATGAAAAGCTGGATATGAGCCACCAATGTGCACTCGCAGCCCAGAAGGCAAATCACATCCTGGACTGCATTAAAAGAAGTGTGGCCAGCGGATCAAAAAAGGTGATTCTGCCCCTCTACTNTTTGATGTTCCAAAAAAATGTAATGTGGCAAATGCATAAAAATGAGGAAATATCTGACATGTTACTTTTCCTTGTGTTTGAGATTTCATAGAAATTTCTGTCTTTTCCTGTGTACTTGTGTATCAAAGTGATGTATTCAATTGATGTACCCCAGCCAAGAGTAACATATCTATGGAAATCGTGACACTTAATGCTGCCCACAGTATTTTCAAAGTGTTGAAATCTAGGTTCTTTTTTCCTTCCATGCAATACTTTGCTCTTTTTTTATGGTTCCTGTAATTTCTATTCTGTTGTAAAATCTTATCCTGGCATCGTGGCTTTGTTTTTAGGATCAGATGTGCGATGTACACTGAAATGGAATTATAACAGTAGATTGTTGAATAACAAAGTAGGATTTAATCTGTTTAAATGTTAATTATATGAAAGATAAACAGGTTTAACAGCTCTTCTTGAGCTAATTTTTTGTGTTAATCAATGTATTGTTCAAAGTATACACCAGTGATATGCAGTAAAAGGAATATTATTTCTCATTAATTTAGGTTTTTAAGAGAAATCCAAGGCAACTTATTGTCAGTTATTACTGACTCAAAATATATCATGTGTGTATTTTTCATAGTCATTTGCCTGCATACATGAGACTTGTTTAGTGTATTTCAACCTTATATTACCTTTAATTATTTGAAAAATACATATACTTTTTAAATTCGTGTATTCATAAGAAAAGCAAGATATAGAAGAAACATCTTAATTTGCATGTCCTAATTAGGAGAAAATTAGTTCTATTTTTAAAATAAGTAATTTAATATTTTGATGAGGATACGACAGTATTTCCAAATAATTACATGAAATCATTTTCAAATAACAAGGTTTAATAATATTTCTTCTAGATCTGCTGAGAAAAGTTTAACTATAATGTACATCTTTGAGTATTGTTGATGGGCCTCTGCTTCATTTGTTCTTCATTTTCCTCCCTCATACACAGGATTAGTCATTAATATCTCTTGTGTTATCTCATTTTTTAATGAAAAACATTAGGTGTTATCTTCGCTACAAAGAGTGCAAAATCATTTAAAAAAAACCCAAACCATAAAACAACCAAAAATCACAAGTGAACTCGTTATGAACACTTCTAATTGCTTAGGCATAGTGTTTGAAAATCTCAAGTAATTTGCCGTTAAAATAATGAATAGCATAAACTGTAATTTTTCTTGATAATTAACTTGTGTCAGCACCATTATTTTTCATTAATTATAAATGGAAAAGAATGAAAGATATTTGCAGGAACAGATGTGTGAAATTGTCTCTGAGGTTTTGTTGTAGCTTTTTTTTTTCTTCCCTCCAGCAATTATATTGAGAAGAGATCCAGCCATGGAAGAATGCAGATGGTAGAGACTGTCCAGGAGAGACTGGGAAAAAGGACATTTAATAAGGGTGTTGTCTGTGAAGTCTAATATTGTGATGAAAAATGCAATTATTACTGGCAAAAAAAAAATAAATAAATATGGAAACAGCTAAAAATATGAAATATTTTCTAGCTTACAGCTGTAAGAAATTAGGATAAACAATCTGACAGTAAAATTCATTGGGTTTTGGGTTTATTTTTTTTAAATGGAAAAGCCTAGTTGCATTGTTTGAAGCTTTATGTCTCAGTTTAAATTAATTAAAGACAATTTTAGGAAATATTTCTTAGCTTCTCAAATGCTGTGGGTTTGGGGGGTTTTTTTTGGCAGGTTTTTCTTGGTTCATTGTGGGTTTTTTGGTCTGTTTGTTTGTTTTTTAGGGAGGTCAGTGTGGATGATGAAGGAAAAATAAAGTTGTGTACCTTTTGTTGTTTTCTCTGTTGTGTCCATGTCTTCCATTCATCTCTTACATTTACAGAATACAAAACTGAAAAAGTCAATTTTGATTCCTATAGGGTTCTGCTGAATTATGAATGTTATACAAAAGAACATACAAAATTCAGTCCTGTGTATACCTTCACTTAAATTTCCTTGTCTACCATATTACTAAACAACTGTATGAACATATACTAAACTATCATATTAATAAAATCTGGCCTTTTCTAGTCAAAATAAAATGATAGATTTAGGTTGGAAAGCACTTATGTAGATCATCTAGTCCAAGTCCCTGCACAAAGTGAATTAACTTCAGAATTAGAGCATGTCCCTCAGGACCTCATCCAGTTGAATCACAGAATTGCTATGGTTGGAAAAGACCTTTAAGATCATCAAGTCCAACTGTTATCTACCTCTACCAGGCCCACTTCTAGTCCTGTTGTGTTTTAAGGTTTGGGGAAGGGGAGGGACAGCTGGAGCGGCTATTCCACTTCCCTTCCTGCCACACTCTATAAAAGGACACAGGAAGTTCTGCTCACCCCTTCCTCGCTGGGATTGCTGCTGGGACAGCACCTCTACGTGGCTGGCTACAACTCCTCATGGCTCGGGAGGAATCCATCAACATCCTAGGATCGGTGTTCTATTTGTATATATATCTTCCCTTGTTACTTCTGTATATTTCCCTTCCTTTGATATCCCTTTTGTTACTCACTGTTAAAAGTTGTAATCTTGATTTCCAACTTTGTGTGAGGCCTTTCTTCCTCCCCTGGGAGGGAAGAGGCCGGGGGAGAGGGGTGATACAAATTCTGCTCCATGGGGGATTGCCCTGAGCCTTAAATGGGGACAAGCCGGTGTTTACCAAAATACTAGGTAGAGCTATTTGACTGGAAATTGGAATAACAATGGTGATGTGAAGAAAGCAATGCAGATTTACCGTTTGTGACCACATACTTGCTGAAGTGATAAGTTGCTTATCAACGAGAAGATTTCAACCAGGAAAACTATATTCCCTATCCACCAGAAGCAGAAAAAAGTTTTCAGTTTTTCTGGATCTTAGCAAACTGTTCTTGTAAATAAATTAAAAAAAAAAAAAAAATGCAGAAAATAAGCTCAGTTTGCCCAGTTATCTTAAACAGTTAGAATAAGAGATGCAGAATGAACTCAAAAAGTAAGAACACGTTCCAGTTATCATTCTTAAGACTTTGTATTTGAAACAGTCTTTTTTGAGGTATAGAAACAACTCCAGACACCAGATATCATTTGATAATAGTTTAGAAGCTATCCCACTTAGTATGCTTCTGTTATTCACAATGGGGAAGATCATATTCTTTTGATACAGATAGTTTTCAAGTGGAATTACTTAAGACTGGCAAAGAAGACATGTATAAATCAGAAACATGTATGTTATCTATGTTACATCATCAGCTCTTTTGTTAAAACAACAACAACTAAAAGTAGCTGAAATTCACTTCAGCAGATACTGGTAAGAAAGGTGTGCTCAGGAGTATGAGTGTATTGTTAGTTCTCTTATCAGACATATCAACTACAAATAATTTAGTTTGGATAAAAAAAACCCAAGTCACAAAGACAACTGTTAAAGAGAAAATTCATTTCCATGTATATTTTCCCATGTTTTTCTTCCACTCACCTTAAGTTTTTCTGTCCTTCAACTTTCTTTGGAGAAATGCCATATTTCTTCTTTTTGTCTTGATCATTTTCTTTTTAGATGGTAAAAATAACGTGGTAACCTCATACCATCTGAGAGCAGTCCTATGTATTAGCTCCTTCAGCAAATGTTCCTAGCTTCTGTCTCTGAAAGTCAGCCTATTTTCATTGGTTTCCAGCAATATGAACCAAAAGGTTTTTTGTATTCACACTTATGGAGTTAGATTATCCATCACTGATAGCTTTGGAAAAACAATACAGAAATACTTAATTTGATTTTTAATGTATTTCTGTTCTTCCGTGTAGCTCTCCATCATTTTCAACTGCTGTTATGCATGTACTATATTAAACCTACTAGCAGAAAATTTGTTTTGTAACTTTTATGCTTTAAATAAACCAAAAATAATAATAATAAGAATTCTGGGTGTTCTGTATCAAATATTGATTCTGAAAGGAATCGTAGTCATCCTGGGATACTGTAATGTTTGTGACAGGAAGACCACCACTCATCAAGGACTTAGGGATCCCTGTAACAGCTAACCTGTGCAAAGGCACACACAAACTGTGACAGTAAGCTGCATATACACTGCAGCCTTCAGGCCTCTGTTGTGTTGCAGAAATCCCTTGGTAACAGGATAAACTCAGCTATCACATTGCAACAGAGGAGTTTGAAGGCGTTTCCCACTGGGTACCAGTGACGGCCCCACCTTTGTCTACAAGTGCTCCATGAAGTTCCTCTGTGAACAGCCTTTTTGTTTTGACTGTAGAAATGGTAAATAGAGTTGTTTCAAGGTAATAAAATGCTGTAAGAGCTCAGCTGACTGAGTCCCCCTATTATGGATGAGGACTGCATTGCATGCTGCACAGTAGTCAGAGTCCTATTTGATGTTACACCACTCAGGGTTCCCAGAATCCGAAGGGACATAATCTTATCTCTGCTCTTCTCTGTTTTCAAACTGTTAACAACTGGAATGACTAATTTAGGTTATGTCATAATATGTAAATAATTTAAAATATATAATCACTCTATTGAATAAAAACAAGTAGATTTGTCTTTTAACATATGTAGTACTTCTTTCAAAGTCAACAAATGAAGCTGAAGAATAGAATACATAGAAGAACCATTGCTCGGTAATTGTGTATAGGGCAAAACCAGTAAGAATAGAGAGACACAGAGAAACTAAAAATCTTTCAGGGGCACATCTATGTGCCCTAAGAATCATGCTCTTATGTCATAAGAGAATGTGGACCTAGAGCAATCTGTGACTTTTTGCCTGCTTCAGTAAAAGATAACAAAATTATGGCAAAATTTCAAACATTTAGAACTTTCCTTTTTTTCTTTTTCCTCTGTAAACTCCATCCATAAAAAATATTTCTCAAATACTTTAAAACCAAACAATCATGCTGGGAATGGGGAGGGAAGAAGTTTTATTTTCCATTTTGCAGTTTAAGTCTCAGTCAAATCATTCTACAATCAAAGAAACAACTCCCAGTTTTCTTAAAAAAAAAAAATGTTGACCATGAAGCTCTTTCTTCTCTTACCAAGCTATGGAACAGAAATTCAAATTTGGATGTTGCAATAAACATTCTCTGTTCCTCAGTGTTTCTGCTGAGAGCTGCACTACAAGTTGCACTGATCTCCAATCAAAAGTGACTTATTTCTAGAGGACACATGAAAAATGCCAATATCGCCATGCTTGCTTTGTAATGAAAGTGAAGAATTTAGGTCACTAAGAACACCAAATGCATGTTAATAACAATTGTGTAAATTGCCAATATCCACATGCCTGCTTTGTAATGAAAGTGAAGAATTTAGGTCACTAAGAACACCAAATGCATGTTAATAACAATTGTGTAAATGAAACAGAAAATTTTGACTAATCAACTAGAAAAACTAACAGAAAAATCACAATTAGTAAAATGAAAGAAATAATATTCTGAAAGAGAAGGAAGATTGCATCTAAGTGCTTCAATGCCTTGTTCTTTAAGAATCTTCCATGAAAGCAAAGAAATTAATTGGAATTACTAATTGCCAGAAAAAAAATTACACCGGTTTGGATCCCTAGAAAACAAGACTTCCTGTAAAAATGTGCATTTGTCTGCCTTTCTGCTAAATGTCCAGTGACAGTTTCCCCAGACTATATGAGCCAGTTGGTCATTTCATTATTGGAAAAAAGATTGTACTGCTGTCAGGGAAGCACAGCCCCATGATATGATTCTTTGTAACAGGGAAGAAAAGTAAAGGAAAAGAATGGATCTTGTCTACTTTCTTGTGATGTTCTTTTATATATGTATCTCTGTCTTATGAGATCCTAGACCCTTAAAAGTGCTGGTGCCCACTGCCTACTAGTGATCTGGTCCATGAGCTAAAAAAAAAATCTCCAAACTCTCCCCATCATCCTCCTTAGTTCTCAGTTTTCCATAGGGCCAAACAAATCTTATTATCAGCCGAGAAAAAGGAGGAATAAGAAATATAGGAATAAGGGCTGTTGCTTCTGGTGGCAGTCAGTTCTGGATCAACTCACATGAGAATAGAACCTTTTTCACTGAAATTGCTTAAATTCAGTATTCAAATACTGTTCATGTGTCCTGGGATTGGCTAGGATAAGGTTAATGTTCACAAACAGCTGGGAGGGGTCATAACGAGGATAAACAATGGAACCAGCCAATGGGATATTCAATGCCATAGGGACGCCATGGCCATTGCATGAGGAAAGGGCTGGACCAGGGAAAGGTCTCCTGATTTCACTCTGAGGCTGGAGCAGGGAAAGCCCATCTGAGTGTCAACAGAGTGATGTGGTTTATATCACTCACTTTAAATACTATTTCATTAGTATTATAATTATTACTGTTGTTTCTTCTCTCTTTGTGTTGTTCTATTAAACTCTCGTTATCTCAACCCACAGGAAAAACCTTTTTCTCCCCATTGTCCTTCCCATCCCACTGAATTGGTGAGGACTGGGGTGGAGCAGTGGACAAGCAGATGTGGTTTAGTTGCCAGCTGAGATTAAACCATGACAGCATGTTACACTGATTTTTTTTTTTTGGTCATTTACTAATGAAACAAAATGTAAAAGCTGATCAGTATCATAGTTTGGCAGAAGGAGACACACAGAGAATTTTGATCTTCATGATAGACATGTAGTTGACACAGGCTGTTACTCCTTGTTCTATCAAAAAAAAAAAATAATTGTGGAATTCCATTGCAAACACGACATATCGGTCATATATGATGATAATACATGTTAACAAGGAGAGTTGGGACAGAATTATGTTCACAACCATCACCCTAACAAAAATACTTACTAGGTCCAATAATCCATTCACATATAGGAACAGTTAAAAGGAACAGTATGGAAGTTCAATAGATTATAGTATGAAGGTAGACATATAGAACTAGAATTAGTGTATATGTAACTTACAAAGGATTATTAGTTTATTCTTACATGCTATAAACATGTGGCAGATTTTAACTTATAAAGATACATTAATGAATAAAAAGCTTCATATATATGTAGGTATATACATACAAGAAAACTTGCAAAGGATTTGTTGACACATTAAATTCTAGACAAATCAGATCTATGTTAATCTAATTTAAAGAACTATTCAAGCAACTATGAGTAACCTTCATACATCGTAGTCTGACAATAGATAGTATCAGAAAGCAACAATGCTCCTTCAGATCTGCCCCTTGTCTCATCCAATATTTGCTTCCTCAATATCATAAAACCTGAATTTTTAAAATGAAAGCACTTTGATTGAGAAATTCTTAGGGCACTCTTTTTCAGCACCCCTTTCAAACTACTGTCATCTCAAAAAAGCTGTTGAAACATAAAGGTATTCAAGATAGGCAGGCAAATGTGACCCATTGTACACTGTGATTAAAAATGATCGATATCAATTTTCTCATGTCTTCTTCCACTCCCGAGTTGTAATTAAAATGGCAGTTAGACCCAAAGACTAGGTTTTTTTAAAGACTCAATAATATGACATATTTTTTCTCCTGTTACTGCACTGTGGTAGCAAATACCTTTATGTACAGTAAGTGGCCTAAGACTCTCTCAGGTATACCCACCACAATGGATTTGCAATACTGGTGTTATTCACCATGTGTTGTTTGCATAAAAGCTTCAACATGAAAGTATTAATTTCCATATGTTTCTCTTTCAACAGACAGAAGAATCACTCACTTTATGAATTAGTGTTCAAGTACAGAACATCAACCCCTGCAATATACAATTTCCGTTTCCTGACGAGTGCACAAACTGGTAGAAATTACCTCATATTTGTGGAATTAACTGTGTAATACAGAATAATTTTTTTAATTCCATTTTTACTTCACATAAAGGCTTCATGTTCATATAGTTTTGCAGGCAGGTAAGTGACTGACCTGTTTCTTAAATAAAAATTGAGGGAAATAGTGGGATGATAACAGAACCTTCATTGTTGTTTCTCACTTATTTTAAATGCTAAAATAGGTAATATCTCTCACTTTACAAAATGAGGGTAGTTTGTTTTGGAGAGGTAGCCTTAACAATAGAATATTCCAGATGAGAAACAAAACTAGTCATCTTCCACAGGTGGCTCAAGTATATTTATGTCAGAACTACTAGACATTGGAACACTTTCATGATCCCTTTCTCAAGTTACGAAATTAAAAGTAGGGCAGCCTATTTTCCAAAAATAAATAATAAAAAATAAATACAAGTCTGGTTATTTATGAACAGGAAACTTATTTTTTTTTTTAAAAAAGACATAACATTCATGTAGACTTAAATATAATTTATTTTCTAGTAGGTGTATATATATGCTTTTATGTGCAAAAAAAGGGAAATTAAGAANATAAGGTTAATGTTCACAAACAGCTGGGAGGGGTCATAACGAGGATAAACAATGGAACCAGCCAATGGGATATTCAATGCCATAGGGACGCCATGGCCATTGCATGAGGAAAGGGCTGGACCAGGGAAAGGTCTCCTGATTTCACTCTGAGGCTGGAGCAGGGAAAGCCCATCTGAGTGTCAACAGAGTGATGTGGTTTATATCACTCACTTTAAATACTATTTCATTAGTATTATAATTATTACTGTTGTTTCTTCTCTCTTTGTGTTGTTCTATTAAACTCTCGTTATCTCAACCCACAGGAAAAACCTTTTTCTCCCCATTGTCCTTCCCATCCCACTGAATTGGTGAGGACTGGGGTGGAGCAGTGGACAAGCAGATGTGGTTTAGTTGCCAGCTGAGATTAAACCATGACAGCATGTTACACTGATTTTTTTTTTTTGGTCATTTACTAATGAAACAAAATGTAAAAGCTGATCAGTATCATAGTTTGGCAGAAGGAGACACACAGAGAATTTTGATCTTCATGATAGACATGTAGTTGACACAGGCTGTTACTCCTTGTTCTATCAAAAAAAAAAAATAATTGTGGAATTCCATTGCAAACACGACATATCGGTCATATATGATGATAATACATGTTAACAAGGAGAGTTGGGACAGAATTATGTTCACAACCATCACCCTAACAAAAATACTTACTAGGTCCAATAATCCATTCACATATAGGAACAGTTAAAAGGAACAGTATGGAAGTTCAATAGATTATAGTATGAAGGTAGACATATAGAACTAGAATTAGTGTATATGTAACTTACAAAGGATTATTAGTTTATTCTTACATGCTATAAACATGTGGCAGATTTTAACTTATAAAGATACATTAATGAATAAAAAGCTTCATATATATGTAGGTATATACATACAAGAAAACTTGCAAAGGATTTGTTGACACATTAAATTCTAGACAAATCAGATCTATGTTAATCTAATTTAAAGAACTATTCAAGCAACTATGAGTAACCTTCATACATCGTAGTCTGACAATAGATAGTATCAGAAAGCAACAATGCTCCTTCAGATCTGCCCCTTGTCTCATCCAATATTTGCTTCCTCAATATCATAAAACCTGAATTTTTAAAATGAAAGCACTTTGATTGAGAAATTCTTAGGGCACTCTTTTTCAGCACCCCTTTCAAACTACTGTCATCTCAAAAAAGCTGTTGAAACATAAAGGTATTCAAGATAGGCAGGCAAATGTGACCCATTGTACACTGTGATTAAAAATGATCGATATCAATTTTCTCATGTCTTCTTCCACTCCCGAGTTGTAATTAAAATGGCAGTTAGACCCAAAGACTAGGTTTTTTTAAAGACTCAATAATATGACATATTTTTTCTCCTGTTACTGCACTGTGGTAGCAAATACCTTTATGTACAGTAAGTGGCCTAAGACTCTCTCAGGTATACCCACCACAATGGATTTGCAATACTGGTGTTATTCACCATGTGTTGTTTGCATAAAAGCTTCAACATGAAAGTATTAATTTCCATATGTTTCTCTTTCAACAGACAGAAGAATCACTCACTTTATGAATTAGTGTTCAAGTACAGAACATCAACCCCTGCAATATACAATTTCCGTTTCCTGACGAGTGCACAAACTGGTAGAAATTACCTCATATTTGTGGAATTAACTGTGTAATACAGAATAATTTTTTTAATTCCATTTTTACTTCACATAAAGGCTTCATGTTCATATAGTTTTGCAGGCAGGTAAGTGACTGACCTGTTTCTTAAATAAAAATTGAGGGAAATAGTGGGATGATAACAGAACCTTCATTGTTGTTTCTCACTTATTTTAAATGCTAAAATAGGTAATATCTCTCACTTTACAAAATGAGGGTAGTTTGTTTTGGAGAGGTAGCCTTAACAATAGAATATTCCAGATGAGAAACAAAACTAGTCATCTTCCACAGGTGGCTCAAGTATATTTATGTCAGAACTACTAGACATTGGAACACTTTCATGATCCCTTTCTCAAGTTACGAAATTAAAAGTAGGGCAGCCTATTTTCCAAAAATAAATAATAAAAAATAAATACAAGTCTGGTTATTTATGAACAGGAAACTTATTTTTTTTTTTAAAAAAGACATAACATTCATGTAGACTTAAATATAATTTATTTTCTAGTAGGTGTATATATATGCTTTTATGTGCAAAAAAAGGGAAATTAAGAACATTATCAAAAAATTAAATGCAGATAGTTCATAATATTTTTAGTATCAAAAAATATCAGCAGGTGCTTTGTATATATGTGTACTCTATATGAGATTCACTGTAAGGTTAACATCTGAAATTAAGATATGGAATAACTTCCAATCAGTAAAACACTTCTAAAATAAAACTACATATGAAGTGATAGAGTATTTCTAAGACCACATTATAAACAAATGTTTCTTGTATGGTGTGAAATGTTTCTTCACTTTCCCAGAATCTTCTAAAATTGTAATTGTACATATGTGCTCCCCAGTAGGTCTGAGAAATAGTAATAGATTGTTGCTAGTACAGGAAATGAGACTTTTTGAAACTGATATGCATGCAAAACCACAGTAAACTGGTATTCTATCAACCCTGTCCTCATTACAGTCTTCTGATCATACTGTAGTGTGGATGGCCAACACTATCCATCTTACAGTTCTCTATACTCATTATCTAGAGTTGGTGTTACACAGTTAATATGCCCTCATCTTGTACTTGCCAGGGGCAGAAGTTAAGCACTTTGAAATGTACTCATCATTTAAGGAAGTTATAGAGTTCTGGAGTCTTCAAGAGTCCAGGTGTCCTCGTTTGAGTTAATGGAATCAGGGACAGAGTCCGAAGCAGATGTGAATCCAGGTCGCCCTCCAGTGGGAAAGAAACATCAACAAGAACAGATTGTCCAGTATTGTCAGATGATGATGTGACATGTACCTTAACAGCTCATCCACAGCCAGATGCTAACGGAGCAGGTCCTTCAACAGCTCCCCAACAGCCAGATGCTCAAGGAGCAGGTCATTCTACAGCAACCCCAAGAACACATCCATCACACAGGGACTCAGACACGGAGGTTGTCACACCTTGGCCTATTAAGGAGTTACGAAATTTGAGGAAGGACTTTGGTCTTCATGAAGGTGTGTCAATTGTCACCTGGTTGCTCTGATGTTGGGATAATGGGGCCAGGTCTACCGACTTAGATGGTGATGAAGCCAGACATCTGGGATCCCTGTCAAGAGACCAAGACATTGACCAAGCATTCGTAAGAAAGAACAACACTGTCAGCCTCTGGAAGAGACTCTTGTCAGTTGTAAAAAACAGGTATCCCTATAAGGAGGATATGGTATGCTCCCCAGGCAAATGGACCAGCATGGAGAAATGTATTAAGTACCTGAGAGAACTAGTTGTGCAGAGATGATTTATGGTAACAGGCTAGTAGTAGACCCTGATGCAATATAATGCCAGCAGCCCCTGTTGCAGAAGTTTGTGAGGAGTGCATCACCAACATATTCTCACACATTGTCAACAATGGTATGGGGAAGAAATGGAGAGGCAGCAACTCTGACTGATGTGGCTCACAGAGCATGACACTATGCAGACAGTGTCTCTGGTCCCCTACAGGCCTGCCCATCAGTGCTGGAGAAAACTGTGAAGGAATCAGTTAAGGCAACCCAGTAACCAGTTAGGGTAACCAAAGCAACTCAGGAATCAATTGAGGAACTGATTGAGAAACCAGACAGGAGGCAGAATAGATCCTATTCCTCCCCTGAGTGGACACATGTTGAAGCCATTAAGAGAAGATGCCTTCCTCCAAGACCAACAAAAGAGGAACAGTTCATGTCACAGCATACCCCGTGTTTTTTTCCAAGTAAGTTTGGAGAGAGAATGAGCAGATGGAATGGAAAACCTACCTCTGCTCTAGAGGAATGAGTATGCTACTTACATGGTAAACCAAACAGGAGAGAGTCTTGCAGAAGGGAGACTTCTCCAGACTATGGTGGGCAGTCATGTGGTTGAAACATGGCCAATCATGGGTACTACCCAGGGGCCCTGCCTCCTGCCAGGTGGAGGAGGGAGATAACAGAGTTTATTGAACTGTGTGGATTCAATGGCCTGGCACATTTGAACCAGGGTGACAGGGTGAAGTGCTGGGGCCTGGGCTGTGGGTCCCGAGTTGGAGTTGACCTATGGATGAGGCACAATCCAGCAGTGTGTCTTGTTCCCCAAGTGGTTTCAGGTCCTGGAGACAGAACCTGGCCCACCTGTGTGGTCATGGTGGGGGTGGTGGGTGAGGCTAGAGATATATCAACCAGGAACCAGCAAGTCTGTGAGAAGCAACAAGAAGCTGATCAGTTGGAAGAGAATTTCTGTGTAAGAGGGTTCCTGTTGGGGGCAGCTTGCTGAGCTGTCTCTCAGTGGTGTGTTTTTCCGCTTGGCTGATTTGAGGTGGAGAAGAGCAAAGAAATGAAGCATAAAAGATGAAGGTATACTGAGGGAATATTGCTGAGTTTGGTGTTGGCCTGAGGAAGAAGAGAGCTAACAGCACAGAGGGGGATCTGAAGAACCGACCGTATTAGAGGCCAAAGTGAGACTAAGCAGGAATAAGTGGGAAGGGCACAGTATAGTGACTGGTCCAAATGCCCCATGCATCCTTGGCATAGACTTTCTCAAGAAAGGCTATTATAAGGACCCAAAAGGGTATCGATGGGTCTTTGGCATAGCAGCTGTAGAGACTGAGGACATTGAACAGCTGACTATCTTGCCTGACCTTTCAGATTAGTCTACTGCAGTGGGGTGGGTGACAGTTGAAGATCAAAAGGTGTCAATTGCTATTAAAACAGTGCATTGACAACAATATCGCAACAACCGAGACTCCATAGTTCCTATCCAGAAACTGATCTGTCAACTAGAGGGTCAAAACATGATCACCAAAATTCGCTCACCCTTTAACAGTCCTATATGGCCACTGCAGAAACCTAATGGCGAATGGAGACTAACAGTGGACTATCAT